>VICI01003454.1:0-13259 GCA_019593645.1 Akabosia matsudoensis | reverse complement strand
GCAGGTTACACATCAGTTTAAAATATTTTGCTTCGCAACCCAGCTCGTCTCTCTTTTTCTTGAAAGTTCGTCTTTTTTACATATGGATTCTGGGAAAAATCGTTTGTGAAAGCGTGAAGTACGCCTAGGGATTGTCATCGAATTCGTCCTTCCGATTTCCATAATTTTCTTCGTCTGGGACTGTAGTTCACACTATTAGCATTTAGTTTACGTGAGCATTTGTTGTTTGAAATTACTGTCAACCTCTAAGCCCCAACTTTTGAGCCTTAAATCGTCTCAATAACACTAGATGCAAACGAAAATAATCAAGATCTGACTGCTTGGCATGGTCACCCCAACTCTCTGGCTTCTTTATTCACTGCGTAGACCTCAACTCTGTCGGTTTCGAGCAGTTTCCATTACGCTGCATAAAAGCGTAACCCTTCTTAAGCTTTGAAGTCTTACTTTTCCCTCACAAACCTGTTTTCACTGGCCGACTATAACCGGAACTGCGCCGCTCTTTGACTGTCAACTGTAGGCGTTTTTGAGCTTTGCTTCTTTGTGCACTTCCTACTTAGCCAACTTTATGATGAAACGAGTAAAAGTGTTTTGCTCGAGTTGTTTTTCGGCGGAACGACTGAGATAAGTGCTTAATGACTATGACAGTGGCTGCTCCAACTCCTTAGCCCAGTGAATAGCTCCCTCAATCCCACGCTTCTGGAGTTCTGCAGTTTATTGCACCTTTGTTATTGCCGTACAGGTTTTTTTACCATAGATAGTAGATAGGAGATACTTTGAGCGCATCTGGTCATACCTGTTGACTATTGCAAAACTTCACCAACTCTAGAAATCGTGGAAACAAGCACTTTCCCGTCTAGTTTGTAAATGTCTTACTCATCGGTCTGAACTAAATTCATTTCTCCCAGTGTGGCTCCTACCGCGAACCCTCAGGGAATCGTTATGTTTCAACGTTTCTCTTTTACGGGTACTCCTTCGTATTTCCTTGAAATTAAGTGCACAATTATGTAAATAGCAAGTAAGCTACAGAATGAGTATGAGCCGAACGTGTACTATTAGATGCCTCGTGTTGTTCCTCTTAAATAAATGGTCCTTCTCTTGAGGACTTGAGCCTTACATAATCATTGTGGAGACCTCCGGGATCATAATGGGATGTTGTTGAATGCGTGCTTCTCAGCTTGTAGATAAGTGTATTCAACAAAAAAAAACTTTCTCAGTTGGATGCACTTCGTGTCGACTTTTAGAGAACTAGCGCTGATGATATGAAAACTATTTGATGCGGAATATAACCTTTTTTTTGCCTTTTTTTGCGTTTCAAGAACTGCTAATGAATGTAATTTGTCTGCTCTAAATTGTTTCAAAGTAAATTTGCGCTGAAACAAAGTTTTTGGATTGTACAATGTAAAGCAGCATTACCAACCAGTTTGAATCAAATTATTGTATTTGGCTTCTTGACTATTTGTAGTTAATTTACATTTGAAAACAATGACACTCAAACTTGTCACTATTTCGTACGTATTTAATGGTTGAACATGCAACATTTGTCTCAAAAATTGTTATTTCAATACAGTCTAGGAAGTTTGGAATGTCCTACAGTGCAATAATAGAATACACTTTAAAGGAATTTATTGGAGTGGTGCGCCGATCTTAATAAAATGCATGGTAACGCGGGCATAATATTCGATATCTTTCACTTCAGGATGCTTGCGGAGATACTTGTGTCCATCTTTGTGTACAAACTTTAGTTAGTGGCGTACATTAGACGATACTTTTCGCCACGACTCATCCCCAGCGCTGTTACTTGCTGTTTGCACTACGAAACCTTCTTTGGGTGGCGGATGGTGTCCGCCCCTTCCTAGTATAAGGTACATGGTTTTCGTGCCTTCACAGAAAAGACTTTAAAAAATAATGCGGCAGTAAGTCAAATCCCACCATTTTTTTTCATTCTCCTGGACATTGGAAGCAGTTGGTTTATGCAA
Organism: Akabosia matsudoensis; assembly: GCA_019593645.1. Lineage (NCBI taxonomy): Eukaryota > Metazoa > Arthropoda > Collembola > Entomobryomorpha > Paronellidae > Akabosia > Akabosia matsudoensis. The sequence goes on along the minus strand of VICI01003454.1, from coordinate 11,283 downwards.
TAGACACTGTCAATGTCAATAGCCCATCTGACCAAACCTTGCTTGCTGTATAAGGACGATAGAATACGTAACAGTGGCAATAATTACATTGGGTCTTTCGCTATTTCATCCTTAAAATGTCATTACTGAGTGAATGTGAGTCGTTAATGTGAGTTCAAGCCTTGAAAATTGCAAACTGCGCCATGTAACGGTATGCTTGAGGAAGCATTCTGACAGAAGAGATGACCGGAATCGAAAAAGGATATTTTGTTTTCACTACAATAGACACATCTAGTTGTTAAGAGTCTTTCTTGTCACTGATATTATATCTAAATTGCGCTCGCATTATAGAAAGCTTCCACAACGGATGTTGATAATAAAAGTTTCGTTAGCAGTATCCTAGTAAAAGTTTCTTTTTCAGATTCCGCATGAACGCGTTCTCTATTCGTTCCAACCCATTATTTCATGATTAACACGGAAATTGACACATTACATCAAACTCTCATATCGCTTCAAACCAAGACAGCAGTTCGTAATGATTGAAGGTCTCAGAACAAAAGCATCATGCAAGGAACCTACTGCAGGAAGTTATGCGCATGGTAATCTCGAATGAACCGTGTAATACAGGAGTAAATTTTCCATTTCTAAATTCATCTCAGGGCAGGGGTGTTCAGGCATCCGGATGCCTGGATGCCATGGCATCCGGCATCCGACTGTAATCTGGCATCCAGGCATCCGGCATCCAACCCAAGCTCTGGCATCCAGGCATCCTGGTATCCGGCATCCAATCCCAGCTCTGGCATCCAGGCATCCTGGCATCCGGCATCCAACCCAAGTTCTGGCATCCAGGCATCCGGCATCCAATCCAAGTTCTGGCATCCAGGCATCCGGCATCCAACCCAAGTTCTGGCATCCAGGCATCCTGGCATCCGGCATCCAGCGGCATCCGGATGCCTGGACACCTCTGTCTCAGGGTGAAGATATTTTTTTATCATTGCACAATTTATGTTTCCATGCAAACCTCATCAAGCCTGTACATGAGTTCTTTAGCATAAGTGGAATCATGCGTGTAAACCGCTAATTAAATTGACGGAATGCATCGATACGCCTAAATCGAATCCGTGAATATTACCATGTAAAGGCCCTATGAGTCATGTTCCAGATTGGGTCCCCTATGGGATATTGGGACATATTGAAAATGATTTCCTACATTACCTTAGCTTTTGTCTTGAAAATACACATTTATTCCTTTTTTCAAATGTCATACTGACATGTTTTCTTTTTCAATGTGCTTTTGTTATTCTAAATATGAGCATGAGCACCACATTAAAAGTAAGCCCCAAAACCTGAGACCTTGTTACGAACAAATTCCAATTATGGTCGTGTATTCCTCTGAGTAAGAACTTGCAAGTTACGCCAACTGGAGAACGTCTTAATGCTCATATAACTTTCTTAGACTACTGACAACTGACACTCCTTTGAAAGGCAGGTACAATCGTGTCCGGACTGGTGGCACCATGGACAGTTGGCACAAAACATTTTCACTATGGACGCTTGGCACAATGAATCCCGGTATTTGTTTATTTTTTACAGCTTCTAACTGCTTTGTGTGAACGACGCCTCATCGGAGACTTGAAAAGAGCGGGAAACAAAACTTTGCAAACCAAAAATTTGTACGTCAAGAATATGGACATCTAAAAGTGTTTACGCCTATATCTTCACGTGTACAGTTTTGCTTAAGCGTAAACATTTTGACTTTGGGTGAAAACAATTAGGTGTAAACATTTTGGTGTTAGGTGTTAACATTTTTGACTTAGGTGTAAACATTCGGGTTTTAGATGTTAACATTTCAGGCGTAGGTGTAAACATTCGGGTTTTGGGTGTTAACTTTTTGACTTAGGGTGAACCTTTGATTTATGGGTGTAAATATTTTGATTTAGGTGTAACCAAGTTAAGTTTAGTTGTAAAATTTTCTATTAGGAGACGTTAGGTTCGGTTTGTTGTTTGGTTTTACCGTCCGATTGGTTAATTTAGGTTGGGTGTAAACTTTTCAATAGTGTAAACTTTTTTGTATTAAGAAGGTTCATTTAGAAAATGGGACCCTTCATATATGGCATGATGCTCTCATAATTTTGTGCCATTTGTCTTTGTGGCACTTGTCTTTATGCCAATTGTCCATGAAAAACAAATTGTCCCAAGTGTCTTGTGTGTCACTTGTCCTAGAACCGGTACAATGAGTAGATATTTTATATTCGTGTCTATAGCAGTATACCTGCTTTCATATTATGAACACATCTACCTTTCAAGATCAAAGGCAGTTTCAAGGAAAGAAAGTCGTCGTGAGTTCTTACCTTTAGATATGACTCATTAAATTTTTTATTCGACAAACAAACAGGAACATTTTTGATGGGGAAGCATCATGAAATAGACATTTTTCGCGGAGGCAGACCATTCCCAAAGAAAATGTGTAGCTTCATTGGTACTACTGCTACACCAGCTCGTATTGGTTTTCCAAAGCTTACTTTTACGCCCATCTATCTCTAAGTGTGGGTTATATAAAAAATGATTTACTGCTTCATATAGACGCTCAAATATTTTTCAGGTCTGTTACGTTATGATTTTGTGTCTGTGTCCATCTTCTCGATTAACGAGAAGATCGAAGTAAAGACTTTTCGCATTAAGTTTATATAAGCATTCATAGTTGTTCGTGGAATTAATTTTTGTTGTTTGAAAATATGTCAAGTTGCGAACCCCAATTTTGAAACCTACATTTTTTCACCATCAGCCAGGTACTTACGACAATATTCGTAAAATGGCTTCTTGAATTGTAATTTCGATTTCCTGGCTCTTGTTTTAAATTCATCGTCCATAATTCTCTCGATTCTGAGCCATACGTGTTCCGTAATTGCATAAAAGCTTCAAAAGGCATTGAACTAAGGTTCTTTTCCATCGCAAATCTTTATTCACGAGCCCATTGCAAAGTTCATTTCTGAGGAACGAGTGGGAAAAGCGGTTTATGACTATGAAAATGGTTATTTTCTAGTTGAATAGGTACATTAGTCCTATTTTTCCCTCGCTTCTATATACAATATCAGGACAGTGTAATGTCACTATGGTGTTGATGTACAAGTTTTTGTGTCATAGATACATAATAGGTAAGAGAATATGTGACTCAGAATATAATAACATGGCTATCATTTGTTTGTATGCATGTCTGTCGAGTATAATTTATTTAACACCGAGCTTTAAAATATCGGTCGACTGTAGATCTACACATCCATAGAAACGATAGACATACTGTAACTTTCTGAGTCACACATTTTTCGCGCATCTGACCATAGCTGTTGACCAAAGCAAACTCCTGAAATTCTGGGATCTTGGAATAAACACTTAGCCTTTCAATTTGTAAGCGTGTTACTGATTGGTCTAATATATAAATTCACTACCATATCTTAATTCCTTTATCCTGGTAGCTTTCACCAAAGGTCCGTCAGGGAATTTTATCATCCAACTTTAACATTTTTCAAAAGCTCCTTTAGTTTTCCTTCGAATATAGGGCATGTTTATGCACACAGCAAAATTGCGGGATCAGCATACAGTATTATTCTATTCTAGGTTTCCCTATTGTCAAATGAGGCGAACGTCGACTAATAGACGCCCTTTCTTGTTTTTTCCGTCTGAAATAAATGGTCTTCTCTTGAGTGAGCTACTGAGCTTAGCATTATCATTCTGGAGACCTCCCGGGCTCATTAATGGGCTGTAGTTGAAGGGGGGTATTCAGACAAGTGTATTCAAACAAGGAAATGCTTTCTCAGCTTCAAACCCGTCCTGCCGACTGGTAGTGAACTGGCACTTTGTATGATTTTAAAATTATTACATTCAGAAAATAACAACTTGCGTTTAAAGAATAGCTAATGAACGTAATGTTTCTTCTTTATATTGCGTTTCTCTGCTTAGACTAAATCTCGCACGCCTTCAATTATATGATAGTACGTAATTAGTATGCCAATGAAAACCAGTACCTAAAAAACTGTTAATCTAGAAATACAATCTTTTATAATGCAAGCTTTTAAGTTATCTCAAAGGAAAGAAAGAAAAGCTTCGAATCAACATAAATATTACACATAAATAGTCCTGTAATTGACTACCGTTTAGAAAAATGTCGATCCTTTTATTCCCTACGCCATTCTTAATACGACCACACACGTGAAAAATACGGAATCTTGACTCCAGGAATTGTTACACCGATAATGTCTGTTACCAACTTCGTACACGTTTCGGCATACAATGTTTACTCATGATGGGAAATGAAATGAGCGCTTACATTCGTAGCATTTTGTTTGCCCTAAACCTTGATTTTTATATAAAGAAACAAAATAGGTAACTGACACTGAACCAATAATTACACACTACTTCTATCGCTATTCCTCTCTTAAAATTTTAACACCGCACCACCTTCAAATACGTGCGAGCCTGAAAACTTGGGAATGCGCCATGACGTACTATGCCAGAGGGATATTCTGATAAAAGAAATAAACAGAAAAAATAAAACCCTCATGCACGATTGTCAGAAGTAGCGAAAAGGAAGCAAGCAATTTGCAAGATGCGCTATGACATGATCTTAAAGATGTGCTACAAAAAATCTTCATGATGCAGTAAACAAAATTTTTATGATCTATAAATCATGCACGATGCGACCGATTTTTTTTGAAACTTGGCGCCAATAATGCTATTGAGCAGAGAAAACTGTGTACCAAATCTAACGTCAGTATGTCAAACCGTTTCTGAGATTTCGCGATAACAGACAGACAGACATATATGCAAGACAAATTTATAAAGTAGCTTTCGCTACTTAATAAACATGATTTTTTTCACTACAATAGGCACATCTAGTACTCAAGAGTCTTTATTGTCACGGAAGTTATATCCCATAAACTATCCTCACATAATAGAAAGCTTAAAGGCCGACAATAAAATTTATCGTAACGGATTTTTTTAGGTTCCACATGGACGCGTTCTTTATTCGCCGCAAGTCATTACATCTAACATGGAAATTGAAGTATAGCACAACAAATCGCATCATACGTACCAAGAAAGTAGTTCGTGATGATTCAAGGTCTCAGAACAAAACATCCAGCTAGGAAGCTACCGCGGAAAGTCCTGCGTATGGTAACCTCAGAGTGAACAGTGCAGCACCAAAATTAACTGTCCTTTGGAACATTGATCTGAAGGTGAAAATATTTCTTAATCCGGGCATTATTTACGTTCGCATATATACCTCAACAGGTTACATGAATTGTATTGTGTGAATATTTCACTTGTAAAATGTATAGAATGCTTTGAAACAATCATGCATGCAATAGCTTTAGTTGCTCTCTAGACAATATCAAGTATTACATTTGAGTGTGTAGAAGGGACCTGATACTGTGACGCATTCCAAACCAAAACACATTCTCAGAATGCGCACCAAACGGTTCTGCATGAAACGGTAATCGCATATGCATATTGTAATGATTAGGGAGCTGGGACTTTTTCTGTAGTTTCCAACACAATTTAATGTGCTAATAACTCTATCCAAAGCTGTTTCACGAAAAGAAAAGATTCTTGTCAATACGTTTTTAGGTTTAAGCAGTTTAAGCGTTTTCCAGTTTCAGGTTTAGTTATGCAAGGTAATGCTATACATATGAATGATGAATATTTATGCACTATAGATTGATTGCTCTTAATATGAATGTTTTGTTTAAGATTATACATATGATTTATGAAAAAACTAAAACGCATTTTTCGTACACTGTTTTCTATATTCAAGTTTTCTTCCAACAAAGGAAAAAGGAAGATGGTTGTTACAAATATTGTTACCGGTAATTTATTTTTTGCCGTCCTTGGAATAAAGACGGGCTTAGTTGCCTTACAGTAAAAATCTATTTCTACCTAGAGTTTTCCACTCACTTTATTACACTTGCTAACACCTAGTTCGAGAGCGCTTTTCACGATAAATCGATTGAGTTTGCGTCGTTGAAGGAAACGAATTCCGGGATCTACTGGGAAGTCAGTGCGAGATTCGTTGGGACCAAAGGGATGACGTAAAACAGCCGATCCTATAATCAATCAATCAATCAATTCTGTGCATTTCATCATCAGTAATTATACACAAATTCTACAAAAACCAAATTCCCATATCGCGACAAGTTTCAATATGATTATTTCCATGTAAATGAAAGATTTGTCATCCGGTATGAATTAATGACTATAGGACAACGATTTATTTTCGGACTTGTTGCTAATGAACTTATTTCAAAGGATCAGACGGATTCTAATTCGTCATAAAAGAGACAGTAATTTTTATAACAATAACTAATTCGATAAAATTCTTCGTCAATAGTGTAGTCCTACTTTCTCCGCGCATTTGACATGTTCACCGGACATGTTAAGTTGAATCATGGTAGACAACTTCATTTACATGCTGCAATTTGAGCAAGCGCTAGTTGATGATTGAATTGAGTAAGAGTCAGAAGAAGAAGAGCACTAAAATAAAAGGATAAAAAACGAACAGCAACTGTTTGACCTGAAATATCGTTGTCGTTTTAGCTCGTTTTAAACAATATTTTCTTCGAATTAAGGCAAAGGGAATGCTTAACAGCTATTTCGTAAGTCGCGCATATAACATAACCATGTCGCGACCGTCAGGTCTAACAAATGTCCGTTGAAATTATGATATCCATCCTATCAAGACAAACATCTTTTCAGCTAGATAAGTTCGTTCCTTTCTTTAATGTTAGACAGTCATTCAGAAATCCTCCGCGGAATATTACAGTCACCTCGGCTAAATATAGTCTAGCTACTTATTCCATACATAGACCAGCAAATAAACTTGTGCGACAAGACAATAGATATGTACACCTGTTGTTTTCGTTTATTTAGGATTTGGTGTACATTTCGTGCATCCTACTCATATATTGCCATCGACACTTTTATTTCCTGTAAAATTTTTTGGATGGATCTTTGTCCTCATAGAGCTTTGAAGTTTCGTTGTCACACGATTCTAAAAAAATTCACATAAAAGTTTGATTTTGTACTTGAAAAACTCTCACGCGTAAGACTAAACAAGGCGTCTCTAAACATACATGAATGTGCTCTCTCCTCATCGATGTATGAAATGTATACCGAATTGTTGCCCCATATTTCAACGACTTTTGCTTTTATGAAGGTTTTAAACTTTGAGATATGAAACCTTTTTCGGATCCATTATACTTGATATACAACCAACCGAGAAGTAAATTTCCACATTTATCAAAGGGCTTATCAAATTTTCACACTCGCTAGGATGTGCATTCAAGTATGTAAAAATTTGAAGCAGCTCAACCAGGGCCAAACAAAAGGAGACTATCGGATCCTCTCTACAAAACGTGCACAAAAAGGTTACAAGAAAGCTTGGTCGTATTATGTCACTTCATATAAATCGGTGGTTCAGATATAATTGACATTAGAACGTTGTTTCCTGAAGAAAACTATCATAGTGTGAATCCGGTAGATGGTAGCATTTCTGGGCTCTTGACAAGAAAGGCATGTTTCTAATCGCGTCACAATCATAAAATAAATTTAAGACGATTCTAGAAACACCAAGTTGTGATAATGAAATCAAACGCTTGCTGACGGCCATGACGTAAGTTTCTACCTGATAGCAAGATCTGTACAGGTTACCAGAAAATCTATAACTTAGTTGTTACTGTGTCCTGTGTCATAAGGTGGTATAACACTCTAGTACGTAATAATTGAGCTTAAGTTTCGCTTATTGGTCGTGGTCATTGACAGAATCATATCTGAATTTCTTGAGCGTTAAAGTTTACTGACGGTTACTAACCAACTAGGAGCAAAATCGATAATATGTTGGATTTTAGTTACATTTAAAAAGCACAATAATCACTCTGGATCTACCATGTGATGTCTTGTCCGGAGAAGTACAAAGTGTAGTGTTAGGGAATTTGGTTTGCAGGTAAAAAACGTCGCAGAGGAATAAAAAAAGAGACATACTATTCTTCCCAAATGTCTTTGACATAGTGATGCTTCGTGCTGATGAAAGAAGAGGAATGAAGTTTAGGGCGTGACGAAGTGGGTTTACGCAGCAAACAGGAAGAGTAGGTGTAGAATTAGTTGTTGTTTCTTCTGTGCATACCAAAGCGTCAAGTACTAAAATGTTAAAGACATTTGGGGAGAATAGTAGTGCGGTGGACGAACTATATTTTCTGCTCGATAAAAAGCTGTTTAATTGCTCAAAGCTGGTCAAGTGCGACTTAAGTTGGAGTACTATTGTGTACTTAAAATTTATTTTGGTAGGTGGCCTGTATTCACCGATAAACACGTGATGATATAGTGAATAGTACTCAGTGAAGGCTGACTACAACTACCGCTGGACTGAGGCTATGAATTTTTCGTGTAATTTTTTATGCTTGTAGAAATAATTAAACTGCTGTCTAGCACATGCGGTCATTTTTAAACGATTGAAATCGAGAATAGCCGAAAATACATCTGCCTACAGAAATATGAAAAATGATAGCTTATCAAAGAGATCTTAATACATAGTTCTGTCACGGACCAGTCGGAATTAACTCATATTTAGAAAAAAGTAAATAAAAAATAAAAGAAACGAAAAACGGAAACGCTCAAGTGAGACAAAGTGAATCACTGCGCCACATATTGACGAAGTCGGAAAAACGAAGACTCGGATTACCCCAGTATGAGGTTTTTAACAAAACATGCGCATGTTTTTGAGTTAATCCAGTGGACAGCACGATTGTCCTACAGGAAAAAATGTGCTATGCATAAGCAAAGCATGGAAGAGAGACAAACTGCGCAGAACTCGAGAAGTAAAAAGAAGTCACGTACACCCCAAGAAGGGGAATACACAGAAAGGTATGGGAAGCCTGGAGTTCAGTAACTCGTACGAGAGAGAAAAAAAACGAACGCTCGTTTATACCTACTGGCTCTGGGGATCAAGAGTCAGTTTGAAGTATAATTTTGTAAAGAGAAGAACTAAAAGTTTGTTATCTCAAGTGTCTCCTGGCGTTTACCAAAGTGTATTCTGGCGTTTACCAAAGTGTATTCTGGCGTTTACCAAAGTGTATTCTGGCGTTTACCAAAGTGTATTCTGGCGTTCACCAAAGTGTTTCCCAGCGTTGTGTAAACGAGTAAGTTTCGAATGTTTAATAGATTATTCCCGAGACTTGTTGACAAATAAGGGTGTAAAAATTGACGGAAATTTTGGTTTTTGGGAATGACAGGTATCGGCAGAAGAGTATAAACGCGCAAGTAGATTCCACGCGGGTGGAAAAGGTTCCAGCGACGACGATTAATCGTAAGTGTATAAAGAAAGAAATTTAAAAGCGCTTTGAATAAAATAACAAACATGACGACATGGGTTTGGTCATTTAAAGGTTGTCCGAGGAGCCTCTGAAGAGGTCCCACCTGGGTATCCCCCTGATAATTGTGAGCCATACGTCGTAAGCGAAAATATAATTACAGCAACAAAATATGACAAAATATAGCACCAACAAGGTTTTAAAAAGAACAATCGTTTGTTCTGTTGGTTGTAGCTTCTTTAGATGTTCTTTTATGCTCCATTTTTCTTGGTTGTCTACGGGCCCCCCCTCTGGTAATAAAAGTCTGGTGGTTGAAGCTGCTCTGTATCCTCTTCCCTGGTACTTTGCTGTGAGAGCAGAAACCTCCCCAGGGATTTTAGAAGATCACCGCTGATCTACACGGCTTCATTGCAGCCAACATGAGCATCATCGCCTCCATCGCCTCCACCACCTCCCCCTTCTGTATCCTCCTCCCTGGTACTTTGCTGTGAGAGCAGAAACCTCCCCAGGGATTTTAGAAGATCACCGCTGATCTACACGGCTTCATTGCAGCCAACATGAGCATCATCGCCTCCATCGCCTCCAACACCTCCCCCTCCACTGAAATAGCTGCTATAAAAAGTAAGCCAAGTGTTTTGAGTGAACCTCCTCTCCCTCCTGTTTGAGAAGGGCTTCGGTCATCCTCTACAGGAGTTACTCTATCGCATCTCCGCCTGGCAAGTAGGTCCGTAAGGGCATCCTATGTCAGGGGAGCAATTTTCCTAACAGTGAAACTCTTTCCAGTGATAGCTTAAGTTTTAGTCTTACTGTAAGCAATGCGCATTGTAGGGACTTAGACTAAGTTTTTTTTTCTTTGTGTAAAGAAGTAGCGAAGTAAAAGAAGTGATGGAGAGGAAGGACAGGTCATAGTCCTAGTTAAAAAGGCCCTAGAAATTAGTTTTTTTTTTCTTTGTGCAAAGAAGTATCAAGCTAACCAAGCTCAACAAAAGAATTTAGTTTTTTTCTTTCTTTATTTGAAGAGTCTCTCAATTATTTTCTATTAGGCCAAACTAGTTTCTGTTGTCCCATTTCAAGTTCAAAGACTTTCATGAACTTGACTAGCGCTAGTCATTTTAGCAATCCAGCAGTCAATCACCTACGGTTAATTTTATGCAAAGAGAGCTCTCAATTTATTTGTTTCCTTATTACTTCAAATGCACATTTAAGTGTACAAGATTCAAGTTTTTCTGTTCCACTTCTTTTGTAAAAAGTAATATTTTCTTTCAGAATAAAAATTTAAACATTTTCCATTGTTAATAAAAACAATTGATGCCTAACGTCTATTTGATTTCTACCTTGAACAAGTCTATGTAGTTCCGTCATACATCTATCCAGCCGGCCGAGAGTGGACTCTCGCTACAACTACAAAAACACGCGTTTGCACGGTTTACTTACTGTTTCGATTTTTTTCTCATAAACTCCATGTCTGCGCATTTCGAACCTTTTTTTATTATTTTTTCCTCCATGCCTAAACTTTCGAGCATTTTTCGTAATTTGTAAATGAAATATTCTAATAAATAGGGTTTCATCCCGAAGCCCTATTACACCTGCCCACGCCTCGGATTTTCTTTGCTTCCGACCTTTACTCGCAATGTTGTTGAAAAACTCGCCGAGCGGGGCCTGGATGGCTTGCACTATGAGCGAATTGGCGGGGACGGTTAAGCGCATTTCGAAGTAGAGCCAGTTTGTCATTGACAGAGTTTTGGCGCCGTTCCGGTTCTGGACAAAGAATGGCTTTAACTCACGATGCGATTCAGTTTGAGAAGAGAGACTTCTTATTTTCAATTAAAAGTACAAAATACAACCCACCAGCTTTTTACCATCCTGTCCGTTGAGGGAGTGTTTATTAAAGTCGTACGTCTGGTCCGCGGGAGTTTTAAATTGCTCGTCCAGTTTTTTAACCAAGTTG
>VICI01003453.1:0-13261 GCA_019593645.1 Akabosia matsudoensis | reverse complement strand
ATTATCACAAACATTTTTGATCCTTCGTTCGCCGTATCTTGTATATCAAGAGGATTTTAACCAGTGACTAAATACAGTTTATTCTTTTATCAACCAGTAACCATGAGTCTCTCAGCAGTGCAGAAAGCATCAATGGATCGTGATTTAGAATCCCTAATGATCCTAGGAATCGAGAAGAAGATTGCAAACCATCCCCGGACGCCACTTGGACCATCAGCTGTCCAAATGCTCCTGGAAAAGATCAAGAAAGCGAGAAAGGACATCCAAGAAATTCATCAACGGATTATGTATCAGGCTCCAGACGACTTAGATGACCACAGTGACATTTACGTGCATCTTGTTGATCGCCTGGACACCGCAACGACGAGCATCTTGGAAATACAGATGACTCAGTTAACGACGGCGTCCACCCCTCCACCAACCACACCACCAGCACCAGCTCATCAGATTCGCCTACCTGAGATCAAATTACCAATATTTGAAGGGCGATATGAAGACTGGCCATCATTTGAAGATCTGTTCAGTGCATCGGTGGATAAAAATAGGAGTCTGTCGGATGCTCAACGCTTGCAGTACCTGCGATCCTGTTTGAGAGGAGAACCTGCAGATCTAATCAGATCATTTACAATCACCAATGACAACTACCACGAGGCATGGTCACTACTATCCACACGGTACAGTAACACAAGAGAAATTACATGTTCAATCGCAAAAAAATTATTATTTCAACCACAATGCAAAACTGAATCTGTTAGTCAACTTCAGTCTTTATTAAACACGACTATGGAGTGTATCAGATCCCTCAAGGTTTTGGGCCAACCTATTGATCAATGGGATCTGTTACTCGTCACCATGCTCACTGAAAAATTTGACCCAGACACCAAGTCCGAATGGGCCAAGACTCTGAAAGGTACTGATCTTATCGAATTCAAGGACGTGCAAGATTTCCTGGAAGGTCACATCCGTTCACTCATCGCCAGAGGTGGAACCGCCAACAAGGCATCATCCACGAACCACACCCAGAGGCAACCAACTTCCTATCAGGGGAAGGTAAGGACGTATCATGGAGCCGCTGTACCTGCTCCAGCTCTATGTGGACTGTGCAAAGGCAGCCACCGCTTATTCCAATGTCCAAAGCTAAAGGAATTGGAACCAGGTCAACGAATGCAAGCAGTAAAGAAGACTACAGCGTGCATCAACTGTCTCCGAAGTGGACATTCTGTACGAGAATGTCTAAGCAGCAACGTCTGTCGCCTGTGTTCCAAAAAGCACCACACCCTCCTTCACGTAGAAGTGGGAAAAGGCAACTCATCAACCCAAAGCGAGGAAGGTTCCTCTTCAACAACAACTGTAGTGAGAACAAACGTCACAGCTTCATCAACCCATGAAGAAAAGCAGCGCGTGTTCAAAACAGCAATTGTCGATATTATTGACTCAACAGGAGAAAAACGACCATGTCGGATTGTATATGATGACTGCAGCGAGGTGGAGTACATTTCCGAGTCATGTGCAAAGGCCCTTGGAATTCAACGTGAAAAAGCAGATGTCATCGTCCAAGGAGTGGCAGGGGTCACAGCAGCTCATGCCAAGTCAAAAATCTCAACAGTACTCTATTCCAGGACGAACAGTGAGGAACTGTTCGTGTCCAACATGTATGTTATTCCACGTATCACAGGTTACCTACCAAGGTATCATTGCGACAAGCAATCCCTGCACCATCTCAACCACCTCCAGCTAGCAGATCCAGACTACGATGTCCCTGGGGACATAGATATCCTACTTGGAACTGGAGTTGTATCCTACATAATGAAAGATGGAATCGTCAGGGGAAATGAAAACGAGCCAGTCGCTTACAATTCCATTTTTGGATGGGTAGTCTCTGGTTTGTCATCCGCACAACAGCCAAAAATTGTACGAACTCATCATTCCATGTGCAAGCTTGAAGAGCTTGTCCACAGATTCTGGGAGGTTGAACAACTTCCCACCTCAGTAACCACCTACACACATGAAGAGCAACAAGCAGAAGACCATTTTAAATCAACCTACCATAGGAAGCACGACGGAAGATATCAACTTCGATTGCCATTCAACGGGAAACAAACAGCAATTGGAGATACACGGCAGCAAGCCGTCCGACGACTACAACAGCTCGAGAAACGCTTCAAAAAATTCCCAAACAAGCATCAGCAGTACAAAGAATTTATGAACGAGTACATCCAACTTGGTCACATGGAACTAGTAAACCAAGCTAATCCTAGGGGAGCAACTGTTTACATCCCCCATCATTTTGTTACCAAGGAAGACAGCAGTACCACCAAGTTACGTGTCGTTTTTGACGCATCAATGAAATCTTCATCAGGAGTGTCCCTTAACGATTCCCTACTTGTTGGACCAACCATTCAAGAAGACTTGTATACTCAGCTCATCAATTTCCGAACAGGCAAGGTCGCATTGAAGGCCGATATCGCTAAAATGTACCGGCAATTCGAAATACACCCAGATGACCGGAACTACTTAACAATCCTGTGGCGAGAGGATGAATCCGAGCCAATGAAGGAGTACAGGCTTACTACAGTTACCTACGGAACAGCATGTGCGCCATTCCAAGCGACTCGAGCTTTGCAGCAGTTGGCAAGTGATGAGGAATCCAGATTCCCAAGGGCTGCAGGTATTCTTAAACAACGGCTTTATGTTGATGATTTTTTGGGTTGTGTACAGTCAACCACCGAAGCGTTGGAAATTCAGAATGAGATTACAGAACTCTGTAAATGTGGACAACTCGACATTAGAAAGTGGTGCAGCAACGACATGGAGGTACTACAGCAGATTCCAGAATCCAGTAGAGAGATCAAATCTACTCATGATTTTGATGACGACGACACTATCAAGGCTCTGGGAATCCGGTGGAACCCAGCTCAGGACGTATTCTGTTTTACCGTTGAACAAAAGGGTCCAAACCGCAATACAACAAAACGGGAGGTCCTGTCAGACATCGCAAGAACGTTTGATCCAGTTGGATGGCTTACTCCAACAACAATCATCGCAAAAATACTCTTTCAAGATTTGTGGAAAGAATCCAAGGACTGGGATGATCAGTGCAGTGCTGCAATCCAACAGAGGTGGAATGAATATCAGCAGCAACTTCAGATGGTAAAATTCATTAAAATTCAACGATGCATTATACCTGAAAAAGCAAACAGTTTTCAGCTACACGGATTCGCTGACAGCTCCGAGAAGGCACTTGCGTGTTGTGTTTATCTTCGCTGTACACACCCATCGGGAACAACATGTCACTTGATAACTTCAAAAAGTAAGGTGGCACCGCTGAAGCAGACATCACTTCCCCGATTGGAACTCAATGCAGCTGTCCTATTAGCAGAAACGATGGAAGCTGTAATTAAAGGAATCCCTGTAAGTTGTACTCTTCATGCTTATACCGATTCGATGATAACCCTATGCTGGCTCACTTCAACCACCCGACGGTGGAAGAACTATGTAGCAAATCGTGTTGCAACTGTCATTGACATCCTTCCGGCTGAATGTTGGAAACATGTACGAAGTAACGACAACCCTGCGGACCTTCCAAGTCGTGGAATTCTAGCCAAAGATCTCATCAACAATTCCCTTTGGTTCCATGGTCCTGTGTGGCTTGTATCCGGGAATATTCCAACATCTGAAGACAACCTGAATGAAGACGACGTGATTGCAGAGGAAAGAAAACAAGTCAACACATTAGCTACACAACAAACAGAGAAGGCAACAAACAAGATCTTCAATATATCATCCCTGTCCAAAATGATTTCAACAGTAGCATGGCTACGACGGTATTTTAACCATCTCCAACAGAAGACGGTGAAGTCCCCAATGACATCCAGCGAACGACAAAGTGCCCTGAAAGCAATAATCAGATATGTTCAACAGCAAACCTTTATGGAAGAAATCTCATCATTGAAAACCGGCAAAAAACTACCCAGAAGGAGTAAACTTACTCAACTGTTCCCTTTCATCAACTCGAATGGAATCGTGTGCGTTGGTGGACGGCTACAAAACGCAAGTGGAATTTCAACAGCAAGTAAACACCCAATTATTCTACCAAGCTCTCATGAATTTGTAACCGCACTGATTCGCAGTTATCATCATTACCTTCTACACGGCGGTTTCACTCTCACACTGACAACTATTAGGAGGAAATATTGGATACTCAGAAGCAGAGACAGCGTTCGATACGAAGTGAGGAAATGTGTAACTTGTCGACGAGTCAAGGCCGAAAATAGCACACAGTTGATGGGTAGTTTACCAGCTCAACGTATTTCCCCCAATCGACCTTTTGAACATTGTGGAGTTGATTTCGCAGGAAGTTTCCCTGTAAAGATGAGGAAAGGAAGAGGAGCAGCAGCTGACAAATGTTACATGAGTGTTTTCATTTGTTTCTCAACAAAGGCTGTTCATCTTGAGGCAGTCACGAGTTTATCGACCGAGGATTTTATCGCTTGTTTTCGAAGATTTTGTTCACGACGTGGAGTGCCTAGTCACATGTACAGTGACTGCGGCACGAATTTTATTGGAGCTGATAAAGAGTTACTAAGAATCATTCAAAGTAACTTACAAATTCTAAATCAAGATTGTTCACGGCGGGGAATCGAATGGACATTCAACCCCCCATCCGCACCACATCAGGGAGGACTTTGGGAGGCAGCCGTCAAGTCGGCAAAATATCACCTCAAACGGGTTCTTGGAACAAGGACATTAACACTACAGCAATTTCAAACATTGTTATGTAATGTGGAGGCGTGTTTGAATAGTCGTCCATTGTGTGGTTTGTCATCTGATCCCTTAGATACCGATGCGCTGACGCCCGGGCATTTTTTGGTGGGTCAGCCGTTAACAGCATTACCAGATGAGGAGTTATCAAGCATTCCGAGTAACAGACTCGACCACTGGCAATTAGTACAGCAGATGACCCAGCATTTTTGGCAAAGATGGCAGAACGAGTACGTGGGAACCTTACAGCAGCGGCAAAAGTGGAGGAATCCGGAGAGGAACATAACCGAAGGCGATCTAGTGGTTATTCGTGAAGACTGTCAGCCACCGACCAAATGGAAACTAGGCAGAGTGATCAAGACTCATCCAGGTGGTGATGGACTTGTGAGAAGGGCGACCGTGAAGACAACAACTTCAGAGTTTTTACGGCCAATCAATAAATTATGCATTATTCTCTCTGACGATGAATGATGATGAAACAAATTCTTTAACATTCCATTTTTTTTGTGTTCTAGACTGGGGAAACCACCTTCAAGACTGTGTCAGCTTCCACCCCGCATCGCATGTTGTGTCCTCAACCCCTGAATATTGCCCACCGGAAGCCACGCACATAGTTTTGAAGGACTCCAGTTTTTTTTTTTGTGTTGTAAATGTCCCTAGTAGAAAGTCACAAGTTCGTATTCTTTGTATTATAAACAATTGACTAGTTTCATTGTCATCATTGTTAGTATGAATATACTAAGGCGGGGAATGTTTCGAACCGCAACGATTATTAGAATAATTCTTTTCATTTGACTTCATTTCTATTTTTTACCTTGAATATATTGTACGTAAAATTCCATTTCAGTTTCCTTTCTTTTCATTATGTTAATTTCAATTCATTAGTCAGATTAAGTGTAACCTTCAATATTTTCAGTGGCAATGCCCTGACGACCTACAATGAACCTTTTTTACAACACGTACGCAGTAAAGTACACTCTTTTGTTTCGCGTGTCTTTGGTCGTCCATAAAATGTATTGTAAACTTAGGATCGATGCCCATTCAGTCTCCAAGCACGGAGGAGACACTTACCGTGTGTTTAGTATTAAGTAAAAAAAAGCAAAGCTCTTCAAGCAAAAAAAACCTCTTTTGACGAAAAAGTAAAACTACATCGTAAAGTAAAAAGTTGCCACCTCAGATTTTATAATCATTGAGCCATTTATTTTGACAATCATTTTTTAACCTTTGAAACCGTTCATTTTTTAACATTTTAAATATTCTAGCNCAAAATTATCATCATGTACGTAAATCTTGTTTACATATAAGATCTCATCAACTGCCTAGTCTCCACCGACAATCCTTTTTCCTTCCTTACTCAAAGAGTCCTCCATATCTGATACTGAGTATGAAACCACGTGTCTGACGGCTTTCATTAATTATAACCGCATATAAATTCAAATCTTCACCTCTTCCTATTCCTATTCACATTCTGAATAAATCTTCATGATGTCTATCACTCCAGGCCAACACAGTTCATACGCCCTTCCCAAACGCATTATTATACGTTGAACGATGAAATATTGCTGACATTTTAAGCTATTTAGGATCGTCAAAATTTTAAAGTTTATGTGGTGTTCTGCGGGGCGCATTCAAGGCAGATAAACGTATCATAACTATTCGTTTACAGGATGTAGATGCTTGGTAATCCCATCGGAGAAAAGATAACGGTGTGTTTCCAACGAATTTTAATAGGCTACCATCTAAAAAAAGGTTATCTGCATTCCACTACGAAAGTATATCCACCTAGTTGTAGTCTTGTATACCATTATATTTGTATTTACAATGTATCTTTTAATCCTTTTCATGGTTTATGTAACTCGTAACAAAATCTCGTCTCTCATAAAAAATCTAGGCTTTTAGTACTGCATAGACAGAATTTTTCTCACGTCATCCTATCGATTAAATGATTAATCATTCGTTCTATCAATAATGCCGATGGAAAACTCGTACAGCCATTCGCTTTCTTTGAGAGATCCCGATTTTCTCCTACTTTCCCCTGCTTTCACTTTGCCACTTTCATGTTTTCACTCTCATCTAATTCTTCGTCACTTTATTTGAAGATACATACGAAAAGTAGCTTCATGTAAGTAATCTCAGGAAAATTGGGAGGAGCAGCTACTCACTAAGTAGCCAGGGACAAACAGGTATTTTTATTGGCATTGGTTGTCTCAATGAATAGAGGAGAAAGAGGGAAGTGTGGAGAATTAGAAGAGTTACACGGAATGACGTTCAAGATCAAAAGAGAAAAAAGGACGTAACGAGGAGAAAGTGGAGAAAGAGCTTTGTGCCAGAAAAAAAAATTCTTGCAAGAGAATACTCTACGAAGGGAGTCACGTTTTCCTCATGCAAGATATAACATGAATATAAAAGGTCCCCTATAGAGTATAAAGTATGCTTTAGAAATAAAAGGGCTTCATTCAGTTCTGCCCTGGCGAGCACAAAAATATGGTTGTGCTCTGTAAAAGCGTGTGATTATTAATATGAAGTTCAACCCTAAGAATACAAACAAACAAACTGTGAACAATTCGAGGAAACTGGAGAAGTTGAAGTTGAAGAAGGAACTGCTTTCTGAGTGTTGCTGTCGGTGTTGGTTTTACTATCTATTTTTTTCTTCTTTTATGCCCGTAATGCAGTAACTTTAAAGATTTAGTTGGACCTGAATTAATGATGTAAGAAAATACCTGGAGCTTCATCGGAAGAAAAACGAGTGGTAGAAAATTTCTGATGACACGACACCAAACTTATCAAGGAGGAAAAAAGAGAATGATGTGTAGCTTAGTTGCGCTTGGATAGACAATGCACATTTAGCGTGTGCGTCTTCAAGCATCATCTTTATTTTCTCGTGGTTTAACTTTTCTTCCATACCGTTTAACCAACAAAACAAACTGAATTCGGACCCAAAACTTACGTACTTATGAATCCCTCAAGACTTTTAGCAAACGTCATACAGAAAAACTTAACTCAGGGTTGTACTAGAGCAAACAACAATCTTCTTACTCGAGCAGTTAATTAATACACTAAAATGCAAAATGAAAGTTTTACCCGTCGACTGATGGAGTAGTCAGGACAGACAGACGCATAGCGGAAATTGTAAGGATGGCTTTTTGCTTGACACTAAACTATGTTATGCGCACCATTTCACAAGACTTCCGTTGAATCATGAAAAATGTAGTAATATAGGGGGATATAGTAATAAACCACAAAAATACGATGTGTTAAACTTTTACTTGGAAGGAATATCTTTTTATGTATCGTAAAAACAACACTAATGCTTGTACTTTATTGAGTGTCAACATTACTATTCATGACTATCCTGCTGTCTGTTTGTTGAAGCTATGAACCAAGAGCATAAAAAATTGCCTATGCGGAAAACCGCATTCATTATAGTCCCAATTGAATGTTGTTTTCTTCATTATTGGATTGCATTGTTCTAAGCTGATGAGGGATTTCTTGCGGATGAGACGCTTTTTTTATCCCAGAGAAAGCTTTTCGGGAGAGAGGACACAATATGAGAGGAAAGATGAAGGTTTATTTACCGACTGGCTTGCTTTCCTTCGCATCCTTGTCAGCTTTCCATTGATGTAAATTCGTGGGCTCTTCTACTCACTTTCCTTTGCGGTCTTAATGAGATGAGCTTGTTTTTTTGTGTTTTTTGATAAAGGATAATGTAAGATGTCGAAAGATGAAATGAGGGGAAAGCCAAACCCGTGACGAAAAACAATGAAGAGAAATATGAAGTCGAAGTGAAATGTAAGTACAAAGCAGATTTTAAGAATGGTCTACTGTTCCTGACAATAATACACTTTCTGCATTTACTTTTAACATTTAACCTGAGCTGCGACACAAAAACTCAGCAGCATACCGTGTAAACTGGTATTGTATCAAGGGAGATTAGATAGCTTTGCTTTAGCTTTTGTAATCACGCTGGGGGGGAAATCGCTGAGCCGGAAAATGATCTTCGTGTGCGGAGGCAAACTACACTTTCCCTAGATTTATCGGAAACTACTGCCAGCAATGATACCCTGAAGGAGTAATAGGTTTGGCATGTGGAAGGAGGATTTTTGTGGATTTATTTGCAAAAATAGTGGTGTGAATGGACTTGTGATGAAGATTAAAACCGGGTTTACGTTTATTTCCAGGTAAGGATTTCTAACGTAAGGATAAGAAATTAATCGGCCACAGTGGGGAGGATGTCGGCAATCGCGTTGGCAAAAAGTAAATTTTCGTAGTTCTTTGGCATAGCTTGAGATCGTAAAGGATTCTTTTTTTACTATTAATCAGGATCATGGGGTAAGACAAAGATTCGCAAAGCAACCCCTTCGCTTTGCAGTTGATACTATGCAGATGGTAAGGGGTCTTAAGATCTTCCTGATGTAGTGAAAGATGAGAATTTGGAATTAAATTATACATTTAGTCTTAATTCAAAAGATCTTTTATACGATAAGATCGTAATTGGTACAATCTGGACAAACGGAAAGTTTTCTATGATCCAAAGCATATTAGCAGAAATAAATGCAAGCCATATGTACGTCGACTTTGAAATGCGGTTCTGATTTAAATTTACTGAATACCGTCCCATTTCTTGAAATCTACCGTGTAAAAGCTCAAACTTTACTTGAAAACTTGTAATCAAGCTGTCAGTTAGCTATTTTGAGCTTGTCAAAATGTTAGTCAACTATTTTGAAAAAAAATACAGGCATGAATAAACTCTTGCTTTTAAGTACGTTTACCCTTCGGTGTTAGTTCTAGAAGGCATGGATTGGTAAACGAAAGAAAACCCAGGGAAGGGCAGTTCTATCTAGGTGACGTAAGTTCAAAGCACTTCAAAGTATTCTCTCCTCGGCGGGGATATGGAGAATTTTGCATGGAATTAAGTGCACGATAAGGGTTAATTACAGAATGTGGTGATTCAATTATTTTTCTCCTCCTTGGTGGTAAAACAGGTGCAGTTTTCCGTTCTCACCGGATTAATGACGAATCTTATGTGCAATTACTTTACTGAAAGGCGTTTGTGTTTGTACTCCACACCTTGAGACAAAGTGGAAGGAGGAGAAAGCGGAGAAAGTTTGGAAAATTTAATCATCGGTTGGGACAATGATTAAAAAGTTTCTTAGAAAGGAAAATCCAGCTACACGGCATGCTGGAACAATAAAATGTAATGTAATTTCGCTGAGTTCTCATCTTCACATGTCTGCTCCTGATTGCCAGAAAACAATTTGCTAAACTTCTTTCTTCAGAAAAACTTTCACTACCTCGCGCGCGCACACACATATAGTCATCATCAGTAGTCACTTGCATGTAAGTTAATTTTGTTAATATTCCAGTTGCTTCTACTTAATTTACATGCCAGATAATGCGATTGTTATCTAAAAACTGGAGCTCCATCGGTGGTTCGACTTGCCGGAGGGACAGGAAGGACCAAAAGCAACAAAAATTCAATTACGTTGCGTGCAAGCGACAGTTCTCATCTCTGCTTTTGTCTTATATCTAGACTTCGCTACAGGAAGACTACTACAAACTTGAAGTAACCCACATGTACATCAGCTTAGGATTTTGCAGAAACCGCTGAAATTCCGCTAAGGTTATTCTTATTAATGTGGTAATGGCCCAAAAAGTTGAAAAGCGCAGCAATGAAATGAAATTGCCCACATTTGAAAATGTGAACTTTACAAATTAAGAAATCGTTGTGGACGTATTTGGAGTACTTACACATATTGACGTCTCACGGAATTTCATGAAATTTGTAGATAAAAATTTAGTGTTTAATGGTTTTCCCTACTGTCTCGAGTAACCCTCTGCAAAACTTTGCGATTTATGCCGGAAAAATGCATCATATGCTTATCATAATAGCTTTTTTTTCTTTCCTTTACGCAGCGGTCGAAGAATGTCAGACAAATCGGCTGCAGATTACCTCCACCGTTTCTTTACTTGACATAAAGTAAAAATATTTATTTTTCAGTTCCATTTATGTTTACTCTCACTTTAAGCAAGTCTGAGTGAAAGTGAATGACAAGAGGAGAGTGATCTGTACCATCACCATCAAATCTATCTCTTTTTTCGTATAAAGATTTCAATAGATCTTGAAAAGAAATTCCTTCATATTAGAAAGAAATGTTGACCGAGATAAATGTAGCGTACTCAACTTATCAAATCTACTTTCCAAAATATCCAATCCATTCTCCAACAGTTTCTTTACCTTTCAAGCTCTCTCCATTTAACATGGGAATACGACGGGGTAGTCTACCTCAGCGAAACTGAAGTATCATCTTCTAAAAGGGAATTGCGGTCGACATGTACAGAGAAAGCAGTCAGCAGGCATTTTGCTCGTTGATGTACCTTGTCTGTCTGGTTTCAACCTGATAGCCTGTGCAACATTAGAATATCTCGCCTCGTAGATGTCATTGAGTAAACGAAAACGTTACTTTTAAAATCCTCCATTAGCCGATATTGTGAAAACCGAGCTGGTGGAGTTTGTAGCACTCCCTGACGCAATCAACAGGATGGCTGTCTAGTAAAGAAATCAAAGGATTCAAGTGCTCGGGTAAGACGAGATGAAAAGAAAATGAAAAGATTAAGCACAAACTTTACGATGCCTCCAAGTAAAGATTGCTCAGGCCGGCAGTCTTTTATAAGCTTATAAAAAGAAACAAAAGGAGATCTAAATGGATGACAATATGAAAAAAAACTCTTTTTATTTTGTACTGTTACGGACATAAAGGGCTGCGAGGGGTTGACGCAAGGGTCCACACACTGGAGAAAGTAGGAAGTTGGGTCATTCCAATCGCTTTCCGTTGCGTAGTATCTGGATCGTTTTTAAGATGACCATGATGTGGTGCGTAGGTACCACAGGGGGCTGCACCGTTAATATCCGATCAAACTGTCACTTCACTGAAAATGTTAATGATGGGCAGCACTATTATCGTATAGCAGGTGTTGGGAAGTGTGGAGGAGGAATGATCACGAGCACACAAATTTTAAATGTGAAATGTACAAAAGAAGTTCAAATTTGTCGTAGAAGCTTTTGAGAAGCTCGGCTGGAGTATAAAATTTTGAAAGGAGAAAGGAAAAGGGAAGTTGATTGAGTTTGAATTCACTGGGTAGAGCTAAATCCAGCATCTCCACCATGTTACGGACTTATTTTATTATGCGGTGGTTGTATTTTGACGGGTTGTTGGATGTAGCTTCAGTGGTGGTACGGGTCGTCTTTAGTCCGTGTTAATTTACGATGAGAATAAGAATGAGAAGTGTAGTGCGGAAATGATATAAATTAGATGGCTTATAAAGAATGAATAATAAAAATGAATAATAATTCAGAGAGAGAGAGAAAGGAAAGATGTTCTTCTTTTTGATGCCAATGGGATAGTGTTTTAATTCAAGATCAAGAGTACAGATATTATGATAGTGACCGAGTCTGGTCTTGTGTAACGTGTCAGGTTGCATCGCATAGCGATGCAACGTGATACGTCACTTATATAACATGAGTAGTATTTAGGTATTTAGTTGGCTGTGACAGCCCCCACCTACACCAAAGCTGTGTCCCTACAGCTTAAAAAAAAATTTTAACAGTGGAATGAAAAGAAAACTAGATAGGATTGAAATGACAATTTTTTTTTTTTAAAAAAAAGGTTATGCATAGAAAAGAATAACTAATTAACAAATTATTTTGAAAATATTTCCACGTCATGTCCTTAGCCATCATCGTTAAGCCGTTGTCATCATCATCATGATATCAGTGCACATAAACTTATTAACTATTTAAAAACTTTTTTATCTTGTTTTTTTTTTAAAACTAGTGTGAGTCTTTCATCTCATATGTACGCGGCAAGTTTATTAACACTGAGTTATTATATATATTATAGCTGAAGCATCTGCGACGGTGGGCAGGGATGCGTAGTCCTCGAAGAGCGTTGAGTCATCTGCGTCGGCTGGCAGGGATGTGTGGTTCTTGAAACTTATGAGTTCGATTTTTTTTTTGTAAATATATATATATATGTGTCTTTATTTCACTAAACAGTAACGTGAGGTCTTCTGCGTAGCAGCAGGGATGTGCATGGATGAGTAGGCGTAGGTATGTGGTGACTATGCAATCGTCTGCTTTGATTGCAGGAATTAAAACTATTTGTTTCACTTAACGTACTGGATTATTATAGTTCCGTAGCTTGTCCAGGGCTAGTATCATGCCTGAGAATTGTTTCGTGTGATGCTGATGTCATGGATCTTCTCACGGAGATGTAATGCTGATGTTGAAGATGATATGATGAATGACGAGGAATGTGCGGAATTGCAGTTTAGAGGGAGATGGTAGTTGAAAGAAAAGTAGTGTGGTGTGAGAAACAGGTACCCACGTCTTTTCCACGGGAGAGCACCAATGATGTGGGGATGTGCATATGAGGTTTTTGTGTAGGCTTAAAGTAAAGTTGGCAAAATACTACTTCCTATTGTTCTCGGATGATTGACAGAG
>VICI01003452.1:0-13263 GCA_019593645.1 Akabosia matsudoensis | reverse complement strand
TCTGTGTTATTGCCTGTTGTGCGAATAAACAACCACGCCCAAGAGCAACACGGAATTTCTCAGAGAAAGGTATTCGAGACAACAAACGAAGCAGAAATAATAGAACATCAAAATTCAAGAAAACATTCATTAGCGTCTTTATAATGCACTTTCAAAACCGACAGACAGCCGGCAGGGACACGATTAGAGCCTAACAAATGGATCAATTGATTAAAGTGGCAGGGCTTTAGCTAACTGATGAAGAAAGTTTGATGCGAATATAGGGCTACTAGTGGTTCCATGCATGGTAAAAAAATCAAAGGTTAAATTTTATTTTTACTGATATTATCGAAAACGGTGTCATCATAACATGTGCGTGTTCATAGAAGATTACTAATAACTTTAAAATCCCGGCCGCCAAAGGACATTTTAGATTTCGAAAGCAAGAAGCAGATTCATATATGCTTTAATTACGAACAAGTTGTACAAAAGTTATGATGTTCATGACTTTACATATTTGAACGTAAAATTTGCCAAGACTAAGACTAGAGCATTAAATTTTTAAAAAAAATTAAGTCCATTTAAGGACATGAAATTCGTTACTTGACTGGTTATAATTATCACTGCACATAGTGTTGGGGTAAATTGCACGAGGTTACAGTTGATAAAATTTGTCCTAGTCGTTTCAATACGGTAACGGGCAGTATGGTCAATGGGTATAGTAGTAAATAGAATATTTTCCCAGTTGCGCAAATCTGTGTCTTAGCAAACAGCCCAGGACCACCGTACATCCCGTTCCCGTTTTCACTGTTGGCTTGTGTAAGGTAGATACGAGTCCGTATATGCTTCATCTATTAACTTCTAGATCTATGCACATGAATAAATAATGTAAATGAATTACAATGAAATAAAACATCTACTCCTTTTCATTTTTACACACCTGTATGGTATGTTTCATGACACCACCTAACAAATAATAAATTTTGTTTGCACAGGCTGCACTTTACATCATTGGAACTGGACCAAACCATGATAATCTAATCGCTTTTTGAAGACGTGGATGATGACGATGACGAATATCTTTAATACAATTTTTTCAAGTGCGATACGACATTAAGTTTGTATTAAGCTTTTATACTGCAGCAGCCACTCGGGGTAGATATTACTATCACCGATTAGCAGGTAAACTGGATAAACCTCGCTTTTTTCAATGGTCTTTTTGTATTTGTTGTTAGAATCATAACGTGCACACTTAAAAAGCTTACCTTTCAATATGAAGGAATGCTATGTGTAGAATGATCCAATTGTAATCTATTGTAATTTTGATTGACATCATGTTTTGTATTATTTCTATTTCTTCCGTTTTAATAATTTTTAATTCGACACCTGTAGAGGTCTGTTCGTGTAAAGTCATATAATACGTACTACGACTTTACCTGCTGACCTATTTTACACCAGCAAGGACAGGGATTTTACCATACATTTCTGCTTAACTCATTCTGCGAATATATTTTTTAGACATTTTTTGAATAAACAGTCACGCTATT
Organism: Akabosia matsudoensis; assembly: GCA_019593645.1. Lineage (NCBI taxonomy): Eukaryota > Metazoa > Arthropoda > Collembola > Entomobryomorpha > Paronellidae > Akabosia > Akabosia matsudoensis. Next base: position 11,737 of record VICI01003452.1, on the reverse strand, counting down.
TTGTGTCACAGCATTTGACACGACACGATCAAGCATTGTTAATTTATATAATACAGTCATTGCGTTCAATTGTAGTTACTAACATGAATTCATTTGTACCTTTCATAGCTTTTCTCGCAATATTTCACATATGATAAAAATGCATTAATTTGTTAGTAAGTATCCATCAAGGCCAATATATTTCAAATGAACTTCAAATTCGAACTGATATAATAATAGTTCTACATGAATGGAAGGGACATTCGCATTATTGGCACTGGACGTCCGCCAGTTCGCTATACATCTAACTAGATGCAATGTATCAAAACCAGAAACGGCAAAATTACGCAACGGAAATCATAGAAAAACTGCTGCTGAGCAAACAGCAAGAGTATCCGTGGCGTGGCCCTTCAGATTAACTATGTTACTCGCAACATACCATTTTGATGTTCTTGATGACCAGGGGTTCATTTTAAATGGAGAGAAATCCCCTCAAGTTGCTACACGTCCAAAAAATAAACCTGCCTTGCATTTAGTAAATTGTAATTTTCTACACAGTAGGAGTCACTATACTGAACTCCATCAGGTATCTTACAGATAACTGTTCGTATTATACAATAACGATTGATAAAGACCAACGAGTTAAAACATAAAAGCTAGCCTTCACCTGTCAATTCTGCCATTTTGATTTGTTTATGATGAATCCTGTGAAGTTACTTCTATTTTATTACAACTACAAACCTTAGCTTGTTTACTATTTGGCAATATCGATTGTTAAGATTTAGCCAAGATTTCAAAGCTTTAATCAGTCGCAGCAAAATAAAACATGTACCTTCATAGTCCCTAAATAACGTTCCAAATTACGACTAACTGTACACACTTCACCCTTTGCAAACGAGATTAGTGAGTTACTATCTGGGCCATTTTTGAAATGCACGACACACGAAATTCGTACAAGCTTTGAGTTTCATTAATTTGCTGCTAATAATTTATGAACTTGAACACAGCATAATGACAGTTTATAGCAGACTAACCCGACACTGGCTAGGGTTATTTTTCATTGACCACTTATAACTGGACCTCATAAACATTGCGACGTTGGTAAAATTGGAGGAATCGCTCCTGGTTCAATCCAAAGTCGTAAATTCTTTGAGCAATGTGATTCCACTCGATTCCCATTGTCCATCTCAATTATCACGGCATTTTAGTACATATACCTATGTATTTAGTAGGTGGGGAATAATGGTGATGGTGATGATGAGATGATGAGTTTGAATTTAGTGAAAACTTTTTACTGTAAGCAGTAAGCTTTGGGTTTGTTTGGGTACAGTATTTCCGTGTTTTTCTTTTGGAAGTTTAAACGAAAGACCTGACATGAGAATTAAATACTCTATTGGATTTCAAAAGAGCATTCGAATATGGATCTTCCAAGGAGAGTTTTGTTACCTGTTAGTTTTAATGTTTTTGTCCTCTTCCAATTGTAAGTCAAGAATCGAATCGCGTATGCATAATTAATAGCATGATAAAAATAGTCATAAAGTTCTCAACGTGCGCGAAGCAAACATTGTTATACTTCAATAAGATTGGTCAACAACTTCTCTTTGAAAACAATGCGCTAACTTTCAAGGAAGGTGAGCTAACTTGTGACTTGACTACATTTGAAGAAAAAAAAATATTAACGATGCCCATCAAACGTAGACATGTCACAAGATTGTCAGACTTTTCAAGGGTCATTTGGATTTATTGGTAAAGCAAAATTTCAATTGATAAGTGCGCTTAAGGATACTTTGGACCTCTCAAGTTAAATTTTATGAATCAGAATGTTTGAATTTATGTATCGTTGAACAATCGTAAAATTGCAACTGTGTATCATGTGAAATCTTGGCTGTAAAAATTTTTCCTACGTTGACATTCAAGGATTAGTGTGGTTTCTTCAACGTGCGAAACTGCGAAAGGTTCTTTTTAAGCATGACAGATTAAGCCGCATTTTGCTTTAAAATTTCTATGCAGCTCTAATTTGAAAAGTGATGATTATTTTAGCCATTTGTGATTTGGTACTGGTACATATGCTCGATTAATCCCATGGATAGTTGCGTCAATAAAATCCTACTATAGTTCTAAACGGTTATATATTGTATTATAGTTATTAGGTATTGATGCTGCAAAAGAAATGGCTAGTTTCATTACCATTGCTTGAAGTAGCAAAGTAGTGGACAGAAAAATGCATTTGCCCCAAGGGGCAATATAATGGGCGTAAGAGCAAATAGACAAGTCCGGACACACACGGACGGAAAACCACATTAGAAAACAGCAAGAATGACTTTCCGCGAGACAACACAAACGGGACAGGATCAGTAAAAAGATTCGCGTCACGTTTTCAATCTGCTTGTCGGTTCAAGTTAACTATAGAAAGAATGACATTGCAGTAAACCGTTTTTATAACAAAAAAAAGAGTACTTCTGTCTGATCCGTTTCACTTATTTTTGGTTGAAAAAGTATGAAAGGCTTTTAGCTTCGTATGCTGTGAACGCTCACGATCGACCTAATTCTCGAGCAGCGACTTTCTGTCCAAAGACATTGTCTACCTTAATAAAGGAATACCTCCGTAATGTTTTAGAAGGACTGTTTTACAGTGGTTGCAACTTGCAACTGAACGATTCAGGAATATGCATTCCCTTTATAAAAATATTGAATTTGTGTTTCATCTTTATAATGATACGGCATCGTTGATGTAGACGATGAGCCGCTCTCATCCGAGGGCACGAGAAAATACACTTATGATGAGGCATCAAAATCAAGGATATTGCTTCAAATGAATTTTCTGCTAAGATGTTCTGTGTGTACAATATAAAGGCACTTTGCAATACAGGTGATCTGAAGACCCCAAATACATATGAACATTTTCAAAATACAGAATAAATCAAGATTAAATTCCTTTTGCATTTTCGAAGGGTACACAATGTTTCAACTCTAATGGCAATTATCGAGTAAAGAGTGCAAAGACATTTTTTGTTGTCAATTCGTTTTTGGCAGATTTTAAAAGACGCTCTAAAAGTATCTACATAGAGGGGTTTGACAATGGGCACGAAGGATCCGGATGTATTCGAAAGAGATTTCTACTTCAATATTGAAAATGCACAGCCGCACACTTACAACACTGTATGCCTAAAACAAAGTTACTCAAACCATTTCAGCTTTTATATACATATTAGCCCACCTATTTACTTATGTAGCTAATTCGCAACTATTTTCCATAGATAGAAATAATAATGAAAGTCAATAAATAGATCATCTTGAATCAAATTGAACATTTCTTATCGACAAGGCTTCTTTTTTCATTTCCTATACTCCTCAACCTTGTTAGCATGATACATGTAAGCTCTGATTTGTTGTTCCTGCATATGCAATGCAAAGTTTCTATTTATTGCAGACAAAATGTACTCGGATATAGAAGAATGTAATCGAAACCCGTTAAGGCGGCAGACATATTGCTTCCTAAAATGTTGCGAGAGCGTCGATAAGAAAATATATGCGCTGCTAGTAATAACTAGTTTGATTATTTATGAACTGTGTGCTTATGCATGTATGCAATTATTTTGGGTTATTGAAAAGAGATATTTTTGTAACAGGAGTTATGAAAGTGTAATGGTGTAGCTGCCCCGTAAGCACGAAAAGTTTACTATGATCCCGTCATTCATAAAAGTAATTAGAATGTACAAGCCTAGGCCATAACCCTAGATCACCTTGTTTGAAGTTTGAGTTATGTCATAGTTCACTTCTTATACCTAAATATGCATGCATGCCTCCTGAAATAGAGCTAATGAGCACTATTGTGTGCAAACAATCCTCTTGGTTTTTTTTCATTGCAAGTGAATAATCGATAATCAGTAAAACTAAAGAAAAGCAACATATTTTGATGCCAGATTCGCAATTGATTAAGATTTAAACAGTACTTCAAGTTTACAGGATCAATTCTAAGAGAACGAATCATCCTTCTAGCATAGCGATACATCCTTGTACAGCAGGCAAACTTAAAACCCCACCACGTAATTTATTTTAGCAGCATAACTAATTATTACATTATAGTTCAAAAACTGAAACAAATTTCGATGCAAGGCACAGGCAAAAAAACCTTTCAGTAATAAAAAGAGTATTCAGTTTTGAAAAATTGGAACAACAGCTTCATTGTGAGTGCCTCGAGGATACGAAACCGGCCGGCTCGAGAAAAAGCAGGCTACACATAAGTAGCGAAAGCCCAAGCTAAATTAACTTCATTCCATGAAAAAATCTTTGATTCTACCAATGACCAATTGTACAAGATGCTTTATTTTAACGTGATTCTGATTTCGGCAATATGTTATTTTTTAGATCAGATTGGGAAACCTAAGCACATGTACTTTTAATAGAGCTTTTAATGCAATCAAGAACAGACAGACGTGACCTTCATTTCGAAACTTTATGTGTAACATGTACATGAATAATTAGAAATTAGAATCGATCAATTCTCTGCTCTGATATAACATCTCAACTAGTAAATACCTAATTTTAACGAGCATTTTAAAACTCAATGATCCACTTGACTTTTTATAATCAAACTCGCTATATTTATGTGGTACGTAAATAGCAGTAAAGTAAGCAATTGTGTTTCCGATTGATGGCCACTCGACAGCTTTCGATTTGTTGGGTGGGGCTGAAGGTGTGTTATCGAAATTATATCCTTTACACTCTCAACAACCTAAGTTTTTAAGTTGTTATCGCATTGTTGATTCGCAGAGATGCGCATATCGAGTTATCATCTTATTTTGTGATTTGCTTCGAATCTGCGTTTCCGATTTACATTAATAGAAATGTATGCCTCAAGTTTATTCAAATTTTTCAAATAAATTGAGAAAAACACTACAAACTTTATTATTAAATCTGTCCTAAAAGTTTTTCTTTTCTTCGACTAAAAACGACATTCCAAATCCTTTGTAAATGAACAATTTGAAATGCCTTTTGCTATCTGGACTTGGTGTACATCTCTGACCAACTGTTGAAAGATATTCATACATTGATTCTATGTTAACTTGTTCGTATGTGCCAATGTGTCATATCAATTCCTCAATGGATGCAACTCTAATTTCAAACACTTGCGTCTCGTAATTAAAGTTGTAACTTTGGGTCGAGTGTCGATTGCCTGCTGTCTCATAATTCCATCACAATTGTGTTTACATTTGTCATATTATCATGTCATGTAACAGTCGACAACAGACAGGCGTTAATGAGTTGAATTGGCATCATGCGCGAAAAAGTAAAAGTAGTCAAGTAGCTTACCTGAAATGCATCATTTAGACTATGCATTCGCTGCCGTTCTCTTTCATTTGACTCCAATCTACGAAGATTTCTTTCTCTAGCTTTGGCATCACGCGAAAAAAAAGTAAAAGTAGTCAAGTAGCTTACCTGAAATGCATCATTTAGACTATGCATTCGCTGCCGTTCTCTTTCATTTGACTCCAATCTACGAAGATTTCTTTCTCTAGCGCTGAGCACGGCTTTTCTCCTCCTCTCTGATCCACAACTTCCAGACTTTTCACTGGCGCTCCCGTTGCCGCCATTCACAGATCCATCGTCTGCAATACTTCCGGAACTCCCGCCTCCACCTCCAGTGCTGTCTTTACTACTTCCCCCGCGCCGCCTCCCTGTCAATTTTCCATCTGACATCAGTCTTTCCTCAGAACCAGTAAATGAGCATCCATCCTTGTCTGAAAACAATCCTGAACTGCCACTTCCAGAATGTGAGTTTCGGTCACTCCTCATGTACGACGATGTCGTTGAAGTTCCGTCGAGATTATCATCACTTGAATCGATTTCATCGAGTTCGTAATCGTCTAAATCATCCCCTGCACCACTTCCCCCACTACTTCCATCGCCGACAATACTTGGTGTGGAGTTGAGAATGCTTTCTACAAGGTCGTCTGACACTGGAATGTTTTCGTCGAATAAGTCAATGTCAATGGTTTCCAACGACTCGACCACTTGCTTGGACTGTTTTCGGGATGTAGATTCACGCATCATACGCTTCCGACCTCGGGATGACCGTTGATGTGTCCTACTTTCACTCATCATGCTATTGTTTACCACCATGACCTATTGGAAATATTCAAAAACAATACGACCATTAGTTTTACGTTTTTATGCGAAATTGCGAAGTGTATACTTAGGCACGCATCCCTATTGTTTTATGCTTTAAGAGGTTATGCGCGTCCTATTGCAATAAAGTTCATACGATATAAAACTTTTAATATTTTGATTTTTACGCTGCTTTTGTTTTCTGAAAGTAATCGAAGTTACAATGATATGCGATTCTGTTGAGTGACAAGCTCAGTTCACAGTTACAAAATATTTAGATTTAGTCGGCAACAATCGTTAACTTGAGACTGAACAAAATTTTATGTCGAATCAATGCAAGTGCCCAGTGTTACAAATTACAGCTCATTAACATGCTTGTCTGTTATTCGTTTTTGAGCTCGCGCACAAAGTAGTAAGAATTTAACAAAGATTACCCTAAACTCTATAATCATTATAATTTTACCTCAAGTCAAACTGCCCAATTGCACCACGTGCTAAGACTCCAGCTAGATACATAGTTAATCCGACATAATTGCTTTAAAATTTAAAAAGCTCGAAGCCTATCATCCTTTCTCTTAGGAACTTGTAAGTAAGCTCATGAGAACTCACCATTCTTGTGCTGCTAATACTGGCGGTAGTTAGACACTAATGAGTGATCGTTGTTCTGAGCAAATGACAGGGGATTATAAGGCCTGTAATTAAGCACAGGCCATAGCAATGGAATTTTTGTCGGAAATTTGGCTCTTAAATGGACATTAAAACTACTGTAAAAAGGTGATTAAGTCTATGCACTTTTCATTATGACTTCTAGAAACTTTGTTCAGCCTCTCTTCTAGAACCTTTTATCATTTCTCAAAAGATCAGGATTGAAAACACTAGGCTGATGTGTGACATTTTGAGTTCAATGAATCTTTCTGCAAGTCATTCGTTTTTCATTAATTTTAAGCTAACCAATACGTATTCATTGTCATTCAAGTTTCTTTATGATACTATAACCGTTTTCTCTCTTTTGTATTATTTACCAAAAACTACTTTAGCCAGCTAGTTTGTTTCTTTTTGAATTCAATGCAGTTTTTAGATAAGAAAAACCTAGATTGAACGCGTGTACTGTTTTGTTAGTATGAATTCGACATGAACGCCAGGTATGCTTTAACTAAATTCTGTTGGAGCTGTACAGTAGTTATAAGCTTCGAAATTTTCAAAAGGCAGGAACATGTTCCTTCGATGCAAATACGGTTACTTAACTTTTGTAAGTTTCTTTCTATATTGTATATGCTAAAGGATATTCCTGAAGGTTTGATTAACTTCTTGCCGGTGCTCAATGATTTACATGATGATCCCATGGACTTTCTGCAAGATATAAGCCTGAACATCTGAATAACCGTGAAAGCAAACGCTTGTAACGTCGTAGTTTAACTTGCCTCACCATTATTATGATTACATACCAATACGTGCGTAAACATCAGGAATTGTAAAAATGACACTATTTCACATGTACACTTTGAGATGGAAACAAAAGTACAGCAAGCAGTGAGTATAAATGACATGCCTCATAAATTCACAGCAATGATCAACATAATAATTGTCTAGAAAGCACAAAAACATTTTTCATCTTTACTTGTACTTCATGAAGAAATCATGATTTTGTGTCAATCAATCGATTTTTATAATCTATTCATTTCGCAGTGAAAAATGGATAATTTAAAAAGCCAAATATCAAACTATTTTTTGGCGAACACAACACAATGCAAGGAAAAATTTTGCAACGAAATCAGGCCTAGAACAAAATGGCTTTTGTTTCAACTTTACATGGGTTTTTAAATATTTGGTTCTTTCATTTTATTGATGATTTTAAACTTGTGATACATATCACTCGGTATTGGCAAACCTTTACGGATAATGCGAAATAAAAGGGATTGCGTTATGTGGATTGTTTACACTATTTATTCGTTATATCATATTTGATTTCAGATTAGTCTGTAAGAGTACAACTCATGAATTATTTTGACAGAATTCTATTCGGTTACAGATAAAGCATACAAAATCCTCATAAATCAACCTAATGCATGACTGTCCAACAATTTTGCTTTATAACGGTGTTAATAAGGTTTCATTTTCAATGAATGTATTAAATTATGCTAAACCTTCTGGTTCCAAATCTTGGCAGCCGAATCAAAACCAAGAAAAAAATACGGAAGAATGTGTTTGACTTCCTGTCTTTGCCTTAGCAGATCATAGTCGTATGCCTAATGCGGATGAGAAAAGCAAAGCGAGACCCGGTATTATCTCCCACCGAATTCCATTTTTGAAGTACAAGTATATTATGAAACTGTTTGTAGCAAAGACTTGAAGTGTAAACAAAGCCTATGCAAATGGCTCCCGGTAAAATTGATTATCTGACGATTTAAAAGATATTATTACTCCTGGAAGGTAAAACATACCTAATTTAACTTAGTTCCTCAAAATCGCAATCGCAGGCCTGTTTAACTGCATGTGTTAACATGAACTATTGTTAATTTTTTCTGTGGAAGAACCAACTACGAAGTAAACAAATGATAATACCACGGGGAAAGCCCTATGCCTAATAGGCAAATATGTACAAATGAAAAATCCTTATCAGCACTTGAGTTCCCTGTTATCGTCGCATTTAATGAAGAGCACTTGCAACGGGTGAGTACCAGGTCAACAGAAGCAGATCACGCAAAAAAATACATGAATTTTGTTAAAACTTCAAGTAGAACAGAGCAAACTACTGTGCTGTTTCCACAGATTGATTCATCTCAAGTCAAGATAATAGCCGGCCTACATTCTAAACGCACCGAATAGGTCTAGACAGACAGAGCTTTATCGGATCCGTCAACATGCAGGGTGCGTTGAATCCATGGATTGGCAATTGTCCACAAATATTTTTGTTTCACAAGTGAAAAAACAACAGGGTACATGATACACATCGTCTTTTCAGGTTACTGTTTGTGTTATATGTTATTTTTCCAACTTGGGGCTATATTTGATTCATTTGCATAATGGATGTTTTTAAACATGAAAAAATTTAAAATACTTACGACTTGTACATTACTGGGAGGATAATACGAATGGCCGTTTGAATTGCATTGGTGGTGTTGAAACAATTATACTCATGAAGGTATTAACAGTGTTGTTTGAGGAAAAATTTGACTTACAAAAACACTAATTTGACAAGTCCACAGAGACGTTTTTGTTGCCGAATTGCTGACTAAAATTGTATGTTTTTTTCAAGTCAGAAAATCACTTGGAACAATTCAGTTAGGTAATTAATCTTGTAACCACAAATATAGGTGAAAACCGCCGCACAAAAAACCTTACAGCAATCCCCATTTACTTTTGCTTCTTTCTTGTTGTTTTGATACCACTGAGATAACTTAATACGGCAATGGTATGTTGATGCTGGTTATGCGTTTTTAAATTTGAAGATTGCATGCGAGTAACTTGTTGCTTATATTCCTATGCTTTGTTTGCCGGTTAATAGTTGTCCACGTATGATTTTTACGATTCCTAAATCTACCGAGACACTTTGCGATGCTTCACTTTTCCGTTGAGCAATTCCCCAGGACTGTTTGTGTCGATTCAGTGTTTCGGCAGCGTTTACAATATAGCGTCTTGTACTTTGTTCATTCAGTGCACATGATAATAATTGTAAAATAGGACGAATAAATCCAATATTGAGTATTATTATTTTATGTTCAACGAAACAATACAATTGCCACAGTTAAGCATTGTTTCCAACTTACAGCAATTCGCTTCGATCATTGACTTGGATCTTTTTCCTGTTCTATTCTTTTCTGTACCCAGGTAGGCCACGGTTCTTGACACTTTCAATTGCTCCCAGCACGAAGCAAATTAAGAAATTAATCCGGCCTAGCTCAGCATACAGAGTTTTTAAGATGATCAAACAAATCGTTACGCTACCACATCACAATTTTCTAGCGTAATTAGCTCTAATAGTGTTTCATACAAGGTAATTAGTTGGTTTTGTGGTTATAAATATATTTATTGATATGCTTCAAGAATATTATTATGAATCGATGTTTTTATATATGTATATATAAAGTAATCTCTGTATAAATGAATCTGCACTAAAGAGTGTTTTCCTTTTTCTCTAAGCTCGGTGCATAGATGAGAAAAAGTGACATTTACGACGAAACAATTCGCACCTACGAGCAACTACTCAAAAACCACTGTAGCATCATCAAGTGCTAAAGAACTACTACTGCAGACGAGCCATGAAAACCTGGCGAGCTTAATGTTGATGATAGCAAAAGTAGTATTATAACATAGAACGGAGCGGTGGTAATGGAGATAGCGATTTTGTAGCCGGCAGTAAGGAAAAAAAAGAGTAGAAGTGGTTGCTAGTTCTTACTCCTATCAACCAAATGAATTCAATTGCTTATTCCTAGTCCTGATGTAATAGGAGTACATTTATAACAGGATTTGCATCTGACTTCGTGCTTCAAGCATGCACGCACACACACTGATTAGGATTATGATGAGGTAGGATTCCCTCGTAAGTAAATAGCGATTTTTTTATCGTAAAGCTATGCAGATCCGAAAAAAGTTGATTTTATACATGCGGTAAAGTGTTGAAGAGCCGCATGAACAAACTTTAAAAACCTAAGATGCACATAAGACACTGTTTTCAATGGTAAACCTAAACCACTAATTACACCTCTTTTAAAGTCCAAGTGCAAAAAGCCGGTATATGGATTCTGTTTCGAGTATTGGGTTAGAGATAAGACTTGATCCATGTGTTATCGTGTATTTTGCGGTTTACAAACCTTTCTTGTAGACACTACGCGTATTTTATTTTACAAAGAACGTGAGATGTCAGCGTGCCAAAATCAGGATTTATCCACACACACAAAAAAATAAACTAGCGTATCTATTAAGCTCTTTGAGCATACACTTCATTTCATTATGAGGGTGTCGGTCGGTAGGGCACATTTTTTCCGAACTCAAATAGTTCAGTTTTTGCGAAATAAGAAAAAACGAGAATATTTTTATTGCAAATTACCGAGTGGCGAATCTTTTTTTCCATAAAGCTTGCGTTGATCAAGTAATCGTCAGAATCAATTCGCTGTAAGTCTTTCACCCTCGAAAAATTAGGCCAATCACGATACGAACATGCAAAGTTACAATACCTACTCACGCCACTGCACTGCATTTACAATTTAAACACTAAACCTGCTGCATAACAACTTTATTTATCCGGTGATTGAGACGTTGTTTATTCGATCATTTAGCTTTAATTACATTCATCGCTTACTAGATCTTTCTGCAAATAGAATCATGTTCTCTGTTTTTTGGTATATTTAAAATGATGTACAGAAATGATGACAGCGAGGAAGTGTACTGGATATGATATTACTAAGTAAAGTACGATGTAACTAAAATTGGTCAGTCAGATTAAAACGCTCAAAGAACATGGGACATGTGACAGATAATCAAGTACTTCTATTAAGTAAAGCTTGACTCGCTAGTGAGAAGTCATAAACTGTAGTACTGGAATGCATAAACGTTTAAAAAAGCATTAAGCAGAAGAACAATCGTTTTCACATAAAACAATTAGTAATTCTATTTAAAATTGCAAGACAAAGGAAAAGTTGTTAGCGAGAAT
>VICI01003451.1:0-13264 GCA_019593645.1 Akabosia matsudoensis | reverse complement strand
CGGCACAGCTTAAAATGCAGATGCCCTGTTTATTTCCGTTTGTTTCTTTAAGATGTGATATGTAATCCCATACCGAAAAACCAATAGGCACGGATTATATAATATAAAAATTGCATAATTATACTATTACGTACTAATGTACCATTTATCAAAAAAAAATACAGTATATAGGCATATGCTGTCGGAAATTTTGTGTGCAGGTTGATAATGAGCTGAATTTATAATTTTATAATAAATAAATAGCTACGTGCATTCTATTTTCCACTACATTTTTGATGAGCACACTTCGTGCGTCCTCTCTTCACATGATGTACACTTGATGATATGAGGATTTGTAATGATAATAAAGTAATGATGATTTAGTAATGATCACACGTTCATTTCTGCTGTAATCAGTGCAATACCGAGACGATGAGGACACAAGATGTGCCTTTTTTTTCAGGTAAATGTTTGAAAGTATATGAAGCAAAATGTCGGTTGTTAATATTTCATATAAGATGTACGTACATAATGAGTGTTGACAACATGCGTACATTAAAAGTTGTGTTTTAAAAGATAATTGCGATTATTGATCATTGTATATAGTCCGTTATAAGAGGCAAGGCTATAGGAATGAAAATAGCAATCAGACTAGCATGTTTTATGGCATGGATTTGTATGATTGATAACAATTTGTTTGTTATATGTTTAATTGGCTGTTATTAAGTAAAAATGGGAAAATCTTGGTGCTTTCAAATAATCTTAATCATAAAAACATTCCTTTCTTTTCCTATTACACTGTACTAATTGCATGTTTATACCTGTATGTAAGAGAGGTAAATCGCAGCAGGAAACGCTTAATGACCTTGCACAAACGAACACATTTTACACCGATCTCATCGAAAGGCAATCATTCAGTTGAATATCTTCTGCAGATGCAATTAATATCTTATCGGTTACACTTGACAACTTTTATAACACACCAATAGATTAAATCGGTAGTTAAAATTCCTAAATACGTTTACTTTAAGGCAATCGGTATGTATAACAAATACATTTTGTATACAAGTCCCTCCCCTCCATGCTATCGGAACAATTATATTATTTTGTTTGGAATTTGTAAGATAACAAAGAGAAACTCCTTAGAGAAACCACAAACAATTACTGAAAATGTTTAGCCATCGGTAGCAGTACGACTTAATATAAATCACAAACATTTTATTTGCTGACATTATGCATGAAACTGTTTTTCGTTGTCCCTTTAACAGTGCATGCTTACAGCCTCTAAAATTAGTATTGCCTTGAGTCCGGATTTATATTAGAAGTTCTGTAGGCGAAGTCACAGAAGAGTGGCAGAAGAAAGTAATCTGACATAAGTAGCTATAAGGAGATAGAGCTAATAGCTACATTTTAAAGTGTTTAATATACGCATGAACATCTCTTCCAAAAGTACTTGCAACGTTGCAAAAAATACCTGTATGTCAGTAAACTGTGTAAACATGACACTTCGTTGGGTTATATAATCCCTGCGTTTTTACAAGCTATCAGAACGAAAGAAACACATACATTTGTACCATTGTGCAGGTGTTTACACGTGTGCGTGTTAAAATTCCTCTGGCATTCTATTAGTTTTGCTGTGAATGAATGAGTTGAGCATTTAAACATAACAATTAAAACAATTTTTTGCTAAGTGAAAGTGTAAGCGTGTGCGCTCTTGGCTCCCTGTGCAGTAGCATTAGAGAGTATAATAATAATAATCTTCTGTAATTACTTTTTGCATCGTATGAAAATATGACAAAAACTTGAGAGTAAATATCCCATGTATTTCGATAAGTTGCAGGATCATTGTAAGAAAGTACATATCTTAATTGAGTCTGTTACGAAGCAATATATGGGATACTTTAGTTTTTCAATGCAATGATTCCAAATACCTCAACATGAGAATATGAAATGACAAACCTCTCCATGATTTTTCAGCCTTGAAATTGGCAAGAAAGTCTTGAATTAGTCAGTTCTGATAACTTTTACCTATTTCATTTCCGAAGTTTTACACTTTAAAAAGTAGGTTTCGTGAAGAATTGAAACACTTAGTTTATACATTATGCGCATCGGAGTAATTTAATGTTTTAATATCTTCATCTCTTCATTTTCTAAAGTCTGTTTGTTTCCGGGTGTATCATGTAAAGGGAAATAATACTTAGCAAAGCCCTATAATACTTAGCAATACTTAACTGAATTATGGTCTCGACTGCCCCAGGAAATCGCTGCTTGTGAATCGTATGTTGTGTTTAAGAGACTTGTAAAAAGATGGGTCATCGATTCAAGGCCCAAAGCAGCAACCTCCTTGAGCAATTGATTTGATACTGAATGATTTAACTGTGTTATTTGATTAATCTGTGATTGTACTAGTTAAAGTTTTACCATTGTTTAAGTAAATCATCTTTATTATTATTCAAAATCATCCTGTCAGCGAGCTTCCCTGGATAGGGATGCTGATAGTAGTATAAACTATAATTATAAAGCGTAAGAAATCGTTCGTTTTTACCGAAACCCACACTTTACCCTGCATCCGACGGACTTGATATATCTCTTTTAAATAGATGTGCACTCGCAAATTGAACACTCGCAACTTACGCTAAGTGTTGTACCTTTACACAACAAGCTCTGTTCAAAACGCTAGCGTGTGAAAACTACGATTACAAACTTCTGTCGCTTCCGACGCTAAATATGGCTACCGCTTAAAACAATTCCTTCGCAAAAGTCAAACAGTCTAGTATCCTTTATAAGTTTTTGTGTTTTTTCTTTCGAATATCGACAAAACAAAGAATCAGTAAATCTGCAAAGCCTGTGTATTGTGAATGAGTAAACATTCAGCATAAAAGCTGATGTTCCATTCAGTTGTTTTATCTTACATCTTATACTGTAGATAGATAGATCGTCTCGCACATGTAGATTGCGCATCGAAAGATCGAAAATTCTTTTCTTCCCAATTACGAATTATATACTCCTATCACCACCCAAGTCGGCTTCCTTGAGAGGTAATAAAACTTCAAAGAGAAAGTAATGTTTCCAAATAAATGAAAAGAACTACTGTGAACACTATAGTCAGTATTATATGCTGTTAAAAGTACTTATGTGTTATCTCAACGAACGAAAATAGCGTCACATTCAAAAATTATCTCAAAAACGGTTGCCACCAAATCATTAAACAATGATGCTGACGACACATTATTAGCATGAATTTGCACACGCTTTACTTTGTTGCAGTGGAGTTGACCAGCAGCTATGTCGTAAATTTGCAGCACTTCCTAAAGTTTTCGCCTATTCTTATTTAATTATAATGCACTCCCCCTACATTCACTTTAAACGTGAGTTCTTAAAGGTACTTAAAATAGTTACGATTCTTATTTTGCAGCTTTTCAGCTTCTTTTAAAATGTTTTAAAAGTATGCTTACACTACTCACGTTTGCTACTACCCCACAGCATAATTATGCGTTTATTTTCATTTTCTTATTTTTTTATTTTTTGTAAAAGAGAAAAACTGTCGCATTATTAATAATGTCATTTCAGTGTAATCATTACAAGAAACTGATGATTTTATTAGTCCTTTCTTCCATTGAAATGTTAGACGAATGAAACGTTTATTAATGTTACGACGTGAGTCAAGAGCCACAAACATATAACGATCAACGATAGCACGTAATTAGCAAAAAAAGTGAATGAATGAAACTGTTTTTTGTACTACACACGCACAAAAAGTATGATATTTTAGACAAAAAAAAAAGACGAGAGTAATAATCATTGCGCAATTTCCCTATCTTTGAAAAAATATGTCAAACTTTTCCTGCCGTTTCAACAGTAAGTCCTGGCATTATAGGAGATCTTCTCACGTATCATTCATTATATGATTGTTTGTTCTTCATATTTCTTAGGTTTTCGCGATTGTGCAACTATATCCGTTGCAGTAAACGTCAAAATTAACGAGCATCGACTTTGCTATTATAAGACAAGTAAACACGTGAGAGTGTCTATGAGATTATGTTAGGCGATAATGTTCAAATACAAAAATTGATGACAATTGTATGTACACACGGATCCTGCACCCAACCCAGACAGAGAAGAGTCCAATATTGGTGTATTGTCTTTTTTATAAACAATCACGAATGAAATATTAACAAATGTAAGATGGTTGATTAACTGTGATGGTTATCACATACTTAGTATGCAAGTGAGCAATTAAATGTTCACTTCTTTCCGTGCATTTTAATATTGCGCAGGTGTCAGTAGTCATATTTTAAAATGCTTGCTCGTTTAATTAATATGACAAATGGATAATTGTCAGGAAAAGAGATATTATTGATAAAAAGTCCAAAGAATATTGGTGGCACATATACAACAAGAGTCAATCAATAACAGTCATTGTTTCGAAAAGAATGTGAATTGTTCAATATTTTGCCATTACCGCTTTGATGTTGAGAGGACCTAAAGAAGACATACTTCCTTCGAGCGTATACTTTCCGTTACGATTCAAATTGAATTTATTCCTAATCCATGTTTTCCAAAGATTGGTCCGTCCTTGGACTGTTCCACTTAATTTGGGAATATGATTTGAAAGTAAAGATGTCGGTGTCGGGATTGGAACATGAGAATGACTTGCACCAGACTGAGTGCTGGAATTACTAATGAGCTGCGCACTTGCGAAACTCGCAATTGACGGACTTGGCGTGTTGAGCAAACTGGAAAATCCTGTCGACAAGTTTGTAGTGGACGCAGATATATTTACAGTACTCGTGTAGCAAAGGTTATTCGCCAAGCTGGAGCTACTGGCCCCACCGCTGCTCAACGTGATAGGCTTGTTAACCTCAATCACTTGTGGAACGTAGTCGTCCTCATGGCACGGGACAAACCGGATACTACTAACTGCACTGGGACCAGTATCGTCCGTAGGGATTATCCCGGAAATCACAGCAGCAGAGCAATTCGTGGAAATTGTCGTACTTTCATTTTTTGCAGACTGTGTGCTTGCTAATAAGTCACTGCATGAACTGTGCCTTCCAAGCCGGGTCAAATCTGTGTGACTCAAAGCCTTCCCACGCGCAAATTTGCTGCCACGGGAAAATGGCCCTATAACATCCTCGTCTTCATCGGCGACCTCTACATCTTCATCTTCCTCCAAAAGCAAGTGAGCAACAGGCGGAGAGCAACTGGAAGAGGATGAGGAACGACTGGAAGTGGAGCTACGACAGCTTGCACTATCATCCCCGCTACCGTCATATCCACTCTCGGCCCCACTGCACCCTATACTATTCGTTGGAGAGAGGTCTATCAATGCTAACAACTTATTCTTGTTTTTAGGCTGGTTCAACGTTTTGTTCGCAACCATTTTACTCGCGGAGCGAAGATCCACAAAACTAACACTTTTCCTTTTCGATTGCGCCAAGTTACCAAAATTAAATGACAGAGACAAGTTTGACGAGGAGAGTGTTCCTTTGGTTGAACCTCTGGATAATAATTTCTCCGAGCATTTTTTACTTGTTGTCCCTCCGTTGTTTGCGGACTTAGTCTTTTTAAAGTTGTTGACTATGTTTCCACTAGATTTCTCGTTTTTGCTACAGTTTGATGCGACAGTCACTGCAGGAAAATCCCCATGCTCGTTTTCGTTTAGTTCTCGAATTCCAACTAACATCGACGGTACATCGTCTCCGTTGTTGGTTGTATCTATTTCTATCTTCCCACTTGGCTTCACCACTGACGATATTAGATCACTTGCTGCCGACGCAGCTCCTAATGTTACAACGGTTACGAAAGGCATCTTGCTAATTTCCCTTATAATGATCCAACGAATTCAGGAACCATTACAATTCCACTCTTGAGCTATTCAAATCTATTCGCATTTTGAATGCGGCATAAAGCAAAAATCATTTCCGTTTAGCTCCCAGTCAAGAAACCCTTTCGATTTGACATTATGACTTGGCTGGTCTCAGTCACGTTTTACAGATACGGACCTATTAAGCTCTCATCTTATGTTCTTTCCCATCTTTTAAATTCATCTCCTGAACTATTATTAGGAATAATCAATTTCGTTCAAGAAAACGACCTATAAGGCATCACGGCTGTAGACGTGACTTGTGAGAAAATCACTTTTTTATTCTTCAAAAATCAGTAGCACGCTGTGTCTTCCCTTCCTTTAGACCACTTTTACCAGCGTCAGTCACATATTACCCATTATTATTGATAACACACAACAACAAACTGTACACAGTAATTGATCCTGTTGTTGGCAAACGTGTCACACTACAGCTTGAAAGTAACACATTAACTTATTCAGTTGATAGTTTGAGCACGAGAAGCTGCTTTAGCACAATTCACCTATAGTTTCAGTAAACAATGAAAAATAAAAGTATTTAAAGGAGGGAACCAACAAAATAGGAAACAATCATTGTCCAAAATGCGTTGTTCCCTTATTCACGTAATTGTACATTACGCAGTTTTGCGCATAACCACTTCGCAACGTTAGTACGTAAGTATACGAGACACGTTTTCACATGAACTTCCTGGGTAAAAGTCAAATAGTACCCTTTTTTATACTGATCCACCTCATGAATGGTTGAGTTAACCATAAGCTTGGAAGTTTATAATTTTAATGATAACATTTTATTGCTCAGATTTTAACAGACAATACACAAGTATTAAACAATTAAAAACGTCATTGTCACTGATTTACCTATGACGAAACATTCATACATGACATACAAATCAATGATTTCATGCTTTCCTAATACCACCTTTTTCTTATTTGTCGAAGGCGTAAAATGATGTCGGGTAAAATGGATCTAGAGCAGCAGAGCCTAAAACTTTAACAGGTTCACACGAAAGAAAAAGTTATTTTACGTTCGGTACATCAAATTTGATTCCGTCTCCAGAAGAAAACGTATGACGAAGATCGATGCTTCGGGTGCAGCTATTCACAACTTTGTTGTAGAAAAGGTCTGAACCCTTGAAGATTTTACATGTAAACAACCAAGAACAACATATATGGCCTATTTAAAGGTATCCAGGAGCGCATGTAATAATGAAATGCACTCAGATTTTCAAAAGAACTGTGTTGTTGCGATCCGGATTGAGTCGGAAACGAATGTCCCTTGATTATTTCCTCGCAACCAAATTACACTATTTGGACCAATGTCTCAAAAAGTCAACAGGTCAGTATATACCGCAAGAACGCCAGACTCGTTACGCACTTTACATATTTCGGTCATCTAAAGTCCTCAGCCTTATTAACTCAATGTTTTTATATCCAAGTGGCACGCGAAACACTAGCCATTCTATACAAGTAACTGACAGGTTTGCACAAAATTTTTTACGCTTTCTCAGACTACGCTGAGCGGTCGAAAAACTGAAAATCCGAAAACCGATATGTGTTCTATTTTGACAAGAAGTGACCACATTGTATTGTTGTCACATATTCGCACACTGAAACTATAACTTGCATTGTTAGCATCAACAAACGTTGATTTCAAGCTCTTCAACAAGAAATTTAAACCGCATCAAGTTCAAAAGAAATGCTAATCAGACAAGGCATTGAACAACCTTGACCGTCACGCAAAAACCACCTTAATTCATTCCGGATTTTCGCATCGGAAAAACTAGGTTCTTTCTTATACACAGGTACTTAATACCATTATAGTTTGAAGTAAAAATCTCTGCATCTGCACACAGGATATGCACATATAAATCAGAAAATCAGGCAGCCAAAGCTTAGTATTAAAATACAAGACAACTTGATCTTTCCTTGTGACCACAAACGTGTGTGCACTTTTTACGTTGAGGAAACTTATCACCACTTTGTCTTCACACTGTTGTTTGTTGTGATGCGAGAAAACTGAAATACGCAACATAAAAGTTGTTTGTCACAAAAAATAGTTTGGCAGTAGCAGCTTCATGGGCTACAACAACAATGAAGCAGGTAAAATTTCTTATCGAGCCAGGTTCTTCGCACTCACACGTTTCATCACATCATCTTGCTTACGTCTTGGCCGCTACCAGAACAGCAACTGAAATGACAAATTGTAGCTAGCAGTCGAGTTTGGTATTTTCCCCAACTCAACAATGGACTGCATGAGTATGTATGCGATCGTGATGAGTTCACACACAAGCTACACACCCTTATCAAAATGCACTTAACCAAAGCAGCAATAGTAACTAACATGCGTTCATATTGTTGCAGCAACCTGCACAACTTTGGCATCAAGTCAGTTTGGTAAAAGTATGATAACGGCATACTTAACATGCTTGTTTATCCATAGTACCTGCCATTAGTAATTCATACACGACCATACCTACTTATCCATCAACTACTCTACTCTTTCTCGCATTACACCCATTTTTTAAGTGAAATATATCGGGATTATGTTACCCATAAACCGTACGTTTGTCTCTGGTTGTTAAACTTGCACACTCGGCCAAAATCAGGTATCTTATTCTGTTCTCACACTTCACCTGAAGTGCAGCGTTTTGGCCGGTGTGGAGCGATGGGCAACAATATTGTTTCACGTAATACCATTGGGAAGACGAGTTAATCGATTTGCATGAAATAGCGGTAGTCGCGATTGTAATTTAAAAATCAGTAGATTTTGCAGAAGCAAGAGTAGCCTAAAACACCCTGAAATTCCCGATGCAATGAACAAAGTATCGTCATTGTTAAAAATTGTCATCATGTCAAAGCCACACAAGTTCAATGAAAGAGAATAATATATTCATAGTAATCATAATCTTGCGAGATATTTTTCACCAACACAAATTTGCATGGTTGGATGAGTAGGTGTTGAAGAAGTTTCAAGTGTTCATCATCCTGTGTTAATAATTCTGATTGGGATACATAACATAACACGGTACCGATGCTTTTGGTACCTGTTCACCTGACACTGCGAAGCCCTTAAACGCATCTTGTCTCATAAAGTGAGCCACCTGTGCAAAGTGTTTAAAAACATTTATGACACTTTTAGGTGTTTTCTTCATCATTTTTCATAGCATAAAATTGCTTTCGCGAGAGTATAGTATGCTACAAAGATTGTTGGGACACCTTTATACGAGGCAAAATTTTTAAAAGATTATTATTATGATCAGAGTCTTCGCTTCAATCTAGGTTTCACATTAATCTGAGATGCATCTCGCTTTTTATGATAGACAAACCTCAAAATATGACGCACAGAATGTCATACACAAGAAATATTCCAAGTATAATATATTTGAAAACATTTTAGAGTGCTGATGTGGGTACTTGATACAAATTAACCAAAATATGCGCAAAAAAATTGATTGGATGTCGGCTGCGTTTATTTTAGTTTTAGCATGTCTTGCTTGTCCCTCGTGTCTTGTGCATGATTTTGAATAGAATCTATCAATTTAAAAAATTAAACGACAATGCACATCAGTTTGCAGTTTATATTTTATCAAGAAAAGTTAATATTCATTTTCATGACGTTGGATCGGTTTATTTTTATCAGAGTAATCTTTTAAAGTTATTTACTTGCCCGTATTGGTGGGATATGAAGGAGAGACAATAACAACGTAATGATTAGGTGTGCAAGCATGGATGGATAGTGCAATATGCAATTTTAATTTGGGTAGCCAGTCACATCATATTCCCAGTTTCAGCTATTCCCTTCTATTATTTTGCGAAGAAAAATGAGAAGCAAAATCGTGACAAAAAACTTGTTCAGTGAATTTCGATACCGATTAAAGACGTAGGTTAGTCAAGTCTATAGTTGCAGGTGTCTGTGTGAGGTTTCTGGTTGCAAATTTTGAAAGAATGCTTTTAAAGATTTTGCCATCATTTCGCGTTTCATGCGCATAGGTGGTTCATGGTTTAGTTGGATCGCAAATCATAAGTACCCAAAGATGATGACTTAGACAGTGACCATGCATTGTAAGCTGGGCAGTACCTAAGTTCAGAGTATTTCTTAAATCACGAACCAAGATAAATCTAGAAAAGAAGTTAAGATGGATTTTAAGTCCTAACCTGTGTCCATATTAGACACATTGTGCTTCGGTTGGCACACGGATTCGGCAACTGCTTCATCTTTCTTCAAACTGTGAGCGTACTTGCGTATTCGATGATAATCGTTTAATGACTTTGCAGAGCAAGAAAAATTAATTTTATACGTTTCGCATGCCTACCCGTGCAGGAGGCAAATGTGCCAACCTCTTATAATTGTTAATGAATATCCTTTTCAAATTTCTTTACTCTGACCAAGAATTGCAACTGCCTGCGTACAAACGTACGCTACCAGTACTAACATATTTTTACCTTATATGGAACCTGTAAGAGAAGAAGAGGTTAATATATTTTGATGCATGCACATTACTTAAAACACAAGCGTAAATGGATTGATCTTGAACGCATATTTTTAACTTTTGCTGCAAGAAAGAGTTAGATTGACTTCCCCAGGTACGCCTTAATTGTTTATAGCAAATAGGTGTTAGTCAGCGAACATTATTACTGTTCCGTGTGCATTAGACCATTTACATTAAACTCTACTCTGAATGGGGATAACTTTGCACTGTACTGTTGATTGAAGGCAATAGGGCGGACTTTTCGCTAGTAGCTATATAAAATGTTTTGAGTTTGTGAAGATTACCTATACAAATACTGCTGCAGGACTCAAGAAGGAATTTCATAATTAGGATAAAAACCAAGGAGGGATGGGCCCGAGCCACGATTTTTTCGTTGGTGAGCGACCTGGCAGAATGAAAACTTCATAACTAATTGGAAATACGGACTCAAAACGGCTTATTATCTGCACTCATGTTTCACTCTTTGAATGTTAAACTCTATTCGGCTTCAATGACATAGCAATTATAAGTGGTGAAAAAGAGTGAAGTCATTTTGCACGAATACACCTGGATGGATGTTCCGTATGGTTAACCATACGCATGAAGTGATGCTGCTAAAAGATGAGTTGTATCGACTGAGACAGTTAACACCTGAAAGATATCCTGGAAGGAAATGCTTTATTAGTGTTCATACAGGGTTGATCTCTCAGGGCTGAAAACATTCCAGCAAGACTCAATGTTACGGTGCTGAAATAGAAATGAAGCATTTTCTTCCTAAAAGAGGTAGTAAATAAAGAACACAAAATTCCCAGAAATTGGACTGGAATGTGGCCCAGCTATAAGTTTCCCGCATGTTTTCATTGGCAAATAAGTACATTAAGCTGGAAAATTTTGCAAAATCCTCGTTTTCAAGTGGCCTTACAATAAACCTGTAATTGGCGACACGCAGAGTATTGTCATAAATCATGAGTTGAAATATGATTATAACTATACAACTCTTTTTAAGAACTTCTTGCTCATTCAAATAGACAGGGAAAGTTTTGGAAAGATGTTGCTTACTTTTTAATATTGTCGCATCATTTCGTTAAAATCTCAAGGATTGGTTGGATAGACATATGTAGCAGGGTCAAAATACCTTAATAGGATTAGGTAGTTACCTATGCTAATACACAAGATGTGTTTTGCTACTCAATTTGTGATACTGAACCATAGCTTCAGTATTTTAAAGAAGTTATCTCGTTCATCATCAAAGTAATCACAAATCAAATCAAAGTTTTTGCATTGCTCTTCATCCTTGTGCTTCTTGCACCTTGTACAAACACAAAAGTAAGTAGATAACCTATCGACTGTCTACTCCAAATAAAGATTACGGAAGCAGTTTATTATAGAAGTCTTTCAATGTAATAATTCAAGACAAGTCAATTTTCCTTGTGACACCGGCCAGTCGGTTTCGTTTCATTCATTATCTGTCACGCGACACTGTTATAGTTTAAAGCAATCTATTTTTATTTTGAAAGTCATGCGAATTCAAATTTTGATGCAGAGCTTGAACTTGCCTGCAAATCTCCAACTTTTACTGTTCAGACAGGTAGATACATAACTACAAGCAAGTAAAACATTTCGAATTTGGTTCATTCATTTCTCTTTCTCTCTGTGACATATGTTACATGAACAAAACATTTTTGTGTCGATAATTAAAACTACTTTTACTTTCTTTGTGTCACTAATTTATAGGTGCTGACCTCGACCGAAGAGATTTTTTACAGCTTGCAATATTTCATTTTTACTTCAAGAGCATCCACAAGTGAAGAGGAATCTGTAATTGGATGATTTTTTGGGATATTTTTATGAAGAATGGAATAATCATGAGACTGACAAATTATTCATTCCTACTGAATAGCCAATCATAAAAGCGTATCAATGAAAACAAGTTCATTTGGGGGTATAAAAACAGAAGCAAATCAAGAACAGTTTTTTTTTTTGCACAGGATGTTGAATTATCATTATTTTCGAAATGACCACAAAAATTTATGTACAATGTTTGTTGGAAAAAAACAGACTCATAAAACTGCAATATGACTGATTGCTCGTTTAGAGAAAAATTGTGTTCACTCTCTATCAGGTGGTGGCATTTTACGATAAGTTTAATACCTTTGTGGTCGTCACATCTTCTTCAGCAACTGATTAGCCTAGATTGTCATCATTTGCATTTACACGATCTTGAAAACAAGAGTAAGGATTTTTTTTACGTAGGACTTTTCAAAACTTGATTCTCTGTTAAAAACGCAAGTTGACTAGATGAAAATATTTTAGATGGATAGTCTGGCTGATTGTGACCGGCAATATATGAAAAGTAAAAGCTTACAATTAGCATTTTCTTTACGATAAATCAAAAAATTTACTCATAATAACATATAAATATAAGTCCTTAAATGAGTAGATTTAGGTGCAGGGCCAAACGCTACGGCGATTTATCAACTCTGAATGAGCATAAAAGCTTCCTCTTCTTGTCAAGTCTAAAAGATGCAAACTTGAAGCCAGTAGTAGTAGCCCCAAAGCATTTTGTAGGGTTGACCATGATTAGCATATTAGCAGGTTTATTGGTCTGCTTGCAACGACTGCAGACTAGACGACGATAGCGAATGACAAAATTTAAATTTTAAGTTTAAATTTTAAATATGTGAATTTGTTACATTTTAGAGTTGAATCAGTTTTACTTTTGTTTCAAGGAAGTGCTCATTGAATTTTAACCTGTAACATTGCTTGTTATTGCCCAAGGACATGCAAATGGATGAACTTTTAACGTTCCTTTTGTGTTGTGATTGCAAATCCCAATTCTTTTCAATTTGCGTATGTTTACCTATGAAAGAGATTTTAAGACTTGATACTGGTTTTGCGTAGGCGCTGTTCTTTGCAACAATGAAAGTTAAGGTATTGTAGATACAATGTA
>VICI01003450.1:0-13267 GCA_019593645.1 Akabosia matsudoensis | reverse complement strand
AGTATGGATTATAATTTAGAATTCTTGCCGCCTTCGAACTTTCTGCCGGGGCTCCTTCTTCTATAAAATTTGTAGAAGGTTTGTTCTAAAAGTCATAAAAAAATATGTTAAGGCATTTTATTTATTTGGTAGGTTCAACGCGAAGCAAATATACGACCCATTCCATATCGTAAAGCAGTTTGACAGGAAGATGAAGAAGGTTTGGTGCATTTGTTACGTGAGGATTTGTAGCGCATATAATTTCAATAAAAATAGAAAGTCCGAATAGTGCAATAGCATAGCATATTCAATAGTATTAATATTACATAGTGCTCAATTTCCTTACCAAATAATTAGACTATATTTATGGCACAAGTGGTAAGTTAGTTCAGGTGCTTGGGTGTCAGCTAAAACTCTACAAAATTTTATATTAACAAATTATCTCCTCAACAAAACTCTTTCTTTTGTGCATAATTGATATGAATTTTGTCTCAATATTGATATCATGTGTTGCTTTAGATTTCATAATCTGCAGCAGCAATTTTCCATACTATACAGAGAGTGGACATGATACTGGAGTATTTTAAACAGAAAATGTTTACTTACGCTAACGGTGATCTGTTCTGGGGATTTAACATTGACCCAGTACTTATCAAAGTCTTGGAGAACGGTAGCCACGACGTATACTTTTCCATCGAAATGCTCCGGGGCTTTCCAATACACCATTATGCTCTGCTTCTTGTTTCCGTTCTTGTGATGAACAGCATTCTGTTGGAGCAGCCCGAAAGAAAATAATCAGAACGAGAATGACTTTGAAACAGGAAGTGACTAAGTAGAAAAGCTTTCTTACGTATTTTTGGTTGAAACAGTTGTGTGCCCCAATGTCCTTATCGTCAGGAATTAAAAATGTGCCAATTGGTGAGCCATCTTGGTCCCTCACTTGCATGTAAAATCCTTTGAACTTGGACCCTGCTTTTCCTTGTAGAATTACTAAATCAATGCAAGGAATTTCCAGTATCAAAAAAAATGATCTCAAAGAGAGATTAACCGTTTATGAAATGGTGGTACTATACATATATCCAATTCACTTACTTTGAAGTTTATGTCCTGCATGCATTTCATGCTTATTAATTAGAATTTCGTAAGGGGCAGCACTGCGCAGGGGGCGCGGTCCATGGCCTGAGATATCATATTTGCGATAAGTTTTTATTTGGACTGGTAATAGGTAAGAATTTTTCCAAATCTTAATTTACCTGGAATCATTTTACTGCAAATGTCATGGGGAATTGGGCACTGAGTTGGGGTAGCTGCTAACCATTCCGAGTAGACCAACGCTAACGAAAAGCGTTGATAATATTCTTCCAAGCTTATCCATTTTCTGGTTGATGTACTAAAAAAATATTTGTCATAAAAATGAAACTTGTTAATCTTAAGTGGACTAAATCTCCCGGACTCATCGATCCCTCCTGGACTGGAAATCAATTAAACGTGAAGCAACTTCTTAAATTTGCATAATACATCGATTGAATGAAGTTGGGTGAGACATGGTCAGTGAAAGAATTTTATTTTCAAAAATGTAAATTTAAAGGAAGAAAAGCAATGCATTGCAAAAAACCTAATTAACATGAAAACAATAGAAATGGAAAGTTTGGCAATTTTGTTTTCTACACGTAATATGTCTTCCGACAAAATGTCGTTTCCGATGCACTACTCCGTGTCATATCACTCAACTTTTTCTATTTTGTACTCATAAAGCTTCTCACCAAACAGAAAATAGTGTTCGTCTTTGTCTTTAAAACCATCCTTTTGTTTTCTGAGATTGTTACAGATTTTGCAGTGATACACATAAAAACTTGTTTTGCATGTTTAACTTGTGATAGCTGTATGAGCGCTTCCAAAAGTATCATGCATGAAACTTTTGTGTTTTTGTTGACGGCATAACAATGATAGTCAAAATTTACAGAGCGTAAACTTGAAAAAAGTAAGTTAACAAAGTAAGCACCTCTCAGTGACAACTGCTAATTCAGAAGAAAGAAAATGTCAATTACCGAACAAAAGAATGAAGTAATATCTTAATTTTCTGGAGGATCAATTATTAATTGATACATTGTTGAATGATATAAATATAACGTTTTTAGGCGTTGTATGTAGTTCTAGTACTAACATTAATGCCATGTAATGCACATATTTTGCACATACCTACGCATGTGATTTCACTTTTAAAACACTGGCTGGATTATTTAGTGAGTTGCTAGTATAGTAATCATTCAACTGTTGATCAGCAAGAGAAGTATGTATCTCAAACCCATACACTCCGATTACACTAAACAACCCGACCGGTTTTCTCAAGCACAGTCGCACACCATGAAACGTGTATGTATTCTCTGTTGAATAACAATCTTCTAGTTTCTTGACCTCATCTTACCTCTGGATAACAAATGAACTCATTGCGCTTCTCAGAAAATTAAAATATCACACAACTTGTAATTTGTAATTATTGGTATTTATTTACAATATGTATTTAAAAAATAAGCTGTAGTCAAAATACTTATTTCCGTTGCTCTTACCGTAAATCAGAATAATTTCCAGACCCGGACAATGTTAAATTCTGGTTTTACACTATATCTCGTAAGAAAAAGGACTTTTCACTATACTTAACGAAAATCCTTCAGTTTTGAATCTGCTCACTTTATCTTACGATAAAAAAACGTGACAAACTCCTGATATTACGAGATCTACTTATTTGTCGGAGCTATGAATGCTGAGACTTCACGTTACAGAATCTTTCGACAAACTAACAAGCATATTTTTTTGTTGATACCTAGACGTAGGCAACATCCTAACTATTTTTTTACAGAGAAATATGTTGACTAAACTTTAAGCTTAGACCGAAAGTGGTCTCTTGAAGCAGTGCCTAAAATGCTATGGTACAACTTGAAACTTTGAACAATGAGCATTGTTGCTTATATTCTCCTTAGGCTTTTGACAACTTGTACGAAGATGTACGCGCATTTTATTCATGATCTTGTTCGTTACGGGCTGGTGGACGCACATTTGAATCTTCATACAATTATCGTCATTGTCAATTATGCATGTGGATCATTTATCTGTCCTGTGTCGTTTTTTTCACTATTGCCCTGACACATGGCACTATGAACTAATTTGTAAGTAATAATGGGAAATGAGCCGTATTTCTTTGGAGTAGATCATGTAATATTCATAAAAGATAAGACAATGGAGAATAAATGATCTAACATTAATGATGCTGATAAATATGGCTTAAATTAGAAAGTGTCATTTTATTACGTAAAAACGGAAGGATAGTGTTTTAAATTTACATCATATTTTCTGATCCGGTTTAGCTAGGTTTTATAAGTTTATGCATAGGGAAGGGTCTGGAGACTTTGATTCGTAGCATCGTGGGTCATATCATAGCACACAAAATGCATTTCTAGTTCCGGTATCCATTTCGGTATGCTGGTATCTGATACGTATGTAATTTTGTTTGCAAGCAAGCATTGGAAATGAAAGGCTGTGCTTCCATGGCACCATAGCTGTCACAACAAGCGAAGTTGCGATGCTTACTGATATCCACTGATACTGAAGGGGAACTGGAACACGCTGCAACAGCATAACATACAAGTTCGTCAATGTCATGTTAAAAATCATTGGACGAGAGTTTACTCTCTATTTCTTTGTTAATGGTACTGCTGATACCCTACTTGGAATTTCAAAACATTCATGGTATTAATTTGTCCGCATAAGTTTGATTATTTTTACCAGGAAAGAGAGAATGATGAAGAAATCTAGTGAAAGTAAAAACTTTTTCGTAACATCGACGAAAAGTGTGCCAGCTCTGTCTCAAACTAAGAAGCACACTCCGGAACGAGGTGCCTACAGTGATCATTCGGACAGCAGTGAACGGTCCAGACGTAGCAAGGGCAAAGAATCTACCAGAAAACGCCTTTCAATCAGTCGGTCCCCTCCAGAGAAACCCGAATCCGGTCGGTCAAAGTCATTTTTTGGAGACGAATCAAATGATTCAGAGGATGGTGATGAGTATGGGACGCCTGACAGAGGAATCGGCATACCAATGCGAAAGCTGCAATCAGGACGACGTTCTGTGTCCAGGTTTTCTAGTCAGTCTGAGAGAAGCCGAGTTAGCTTTAGCAGTGACCAGGAGTCTGACGATGCCGGAAGAGATACGCAAACTAACGGAAATGAGGACGACAGCGTTACAGAGTCATCAATATTGCAGCAAACGTCTCCTACGAGGAAGAAAACTTCTGCAGATCTGCTTGCAGAGGAATCGTCGCAGTTACTTTTATCACAAGGCATAACTGACGGGTAATTATTTATTAAAATTATGGTAAATTTCATTCATTTAACACTTTCATTATCATTCAACAACTTGCTCTCTCGTGCAGAAGTTTTTGGAACGTTTTAACGTATACAAGACCTCGCCACAGAACTGAGGATGAATTGAAGGAAATGCATAAAGTAATATTTTTTCCATCAAACTCACCAGGTAATAGTTTTAAAAAACTAATTATATGCACACTTTTTGGATGGAATAATACATGTTTAAATTTTTTTTTCCAGCCCAACTTGACGAGAAATTGGTTGATGATATTGAAGCGAGAAGAGCTGAAGAGGAAGGTCTGTATATTGGAGAACCGTTGAAGCTACCCTCAAGGAATTTGAGTCGGCTGGAAAATCGTCTTATCAAAGAAAAGGCTTTGTGAGTTTTTTTGTGCAAGTTTAGAAGTGCAAAATGCTTGTGTCCAGATTTAATGTATGACTGTATTTAATATTTTCAGGGATTGGTTCGGGTCAAATGGAAAGCTCCTTGGTATACCTGATCCATACCGCGCAGAGCCTGTAAAATTATGCCAAAACGACTTGAGACAGGGCGAGCTTCAAAAGAAAGTTGTATTTGTGCGAGTAAGATAAGCCGGCCACATAGATTTCAAAAACCGCAAACAGATATGAAATCAAAACGGAATCTTTTTCTTCATTTCAGGCAAAATTAGATCCGTATCAAGAAATGCAAGTCGATCTGGGACAAGACTATGAAATCACGCTGGAGCTTGGAACTATGCAGTTCACACATCACCCATTCTTTAGTAAAGAACATGTTTTGGCATCACGATTGGAAGAGGCGTATGCAGAATACACAACTCGGTAACAGCAATATTTGGTCTATCTAAGATAATATTAATCCGCAACATTTTTTTTTTTTTTGGAGTAAAAAGTGTTTTTTCTTTCAGAAACGTTATGAGACTGATTGATAGAGCATCCAATAGATTGAAAGCCCTTCGAGAAGCTGTTGCACACACAAAACAAACTTGCAAAAAATTGTCTGAACAGATAACAACGAGTGAAGGACAACCGGAAGTGAAAGTGCTACAGGAGAGCTTAAATGCGTGTCGGCAAAGGATTCAAAGTTACCGAACAGAAATGCAAAGGACTAGTCTGGAAAGGGACCAAGGGTACTGGGATGATCGCTTGGCACTGGTGACTGTGCTCGAATTATGGAAAGCGATCAAGTCTTTGAGAAATGAACAAGGTATTTGCGATATTCATAGGCAGTACCTGCCATGGACTGTCGTGCCGTGTAATAAGTTGAGATTTATCGTACAATCGCCAGGTTATAATTGCACAAACTTAAAGTTGAATATAATGGAAGTACCTGTTGACACAAGAGAAGACAAAGCTGCATGGCAAAAAGCTATTGAAGAGGAGTTCAACGATTTGAAAGAAGAATACGATGAAAATTTTGAAATCGAAGTGCAAAGCTATCAAACTGAAATGGAAAAGTGGACTCTTGGCCGACATGAGCAGAAAAAGTTGGGCAAGAAGGGCAGACGTGAAGAAACCAAGAGTGATTCTGACGCTGAAACAGCTACGGATGATAATGAAAACGCTGGTATGAAAAGACCTAACTCTCCTGCCAAATTTGATGCTGAAGGGACCATGAAAGCTATCGAGAAAAGGTTTGTAGTAATTAGTATCACTTATCTATTCACGGTACCTCTCTTTTCATTCACTGATGCATTTAATCGTTACAAATCTTTACCATGATTGAAGGCATCTTGAGCTTCGGCGGCAACCCGGCGAGCCACTTTTGACTTTACAACTTTTGAAAACTTCATCTGTAACTGCATTGACTCAACTGCCTGAAGGGTTCGTTGGTTCCGCTAACAATAATTATATCAGATTGATTTTATTGCCTATATTCAGCTCGCAATTATGTTTGTACCTTCCTAAATGCCGTTATATACAGGGCCGAAAAAGAAAAGATGAGAAGGAAAGCAGTTCAAGGCCTTAATACAAAAGTAAAAATTTGGTTTAATGGCAACCAGGTAAGTTGCGCGCATTTTAACAACGTTTCTGACAATTAGACCAAATTATTGGGCAACTCTTGGGGTATCCGTGCTAGGTGTATACTTCAAAATTAAAAACGCTCAACGATGACTTCAGCGTTTTCCTTGGCCTGTCGATTCCAATCAGCATTAAGGAGTGGCCAGAGTCGTTGGACATTGAAGTTGTTCATATGAATGGAAAAATCAAATGCGATTTGGTTCCCGTTCCGCTCCCCGATAACAGCACTTCAATCGAAAGATGTGTAACGAAGAGACTCCCATTCATGTCATACGATACAGTGAAAGTTAGCCATGATGGGGTTGGTAGTGGAGTGCCTTTCGATATTCTTGGGAAAGAGTTTGCCTCACAATACCCCAGGGGATTTGTTTCCTCAAGAATTGGTTGGTCTATGGATACTGACGGACACATAATGTGTCCAATCGGGATAGAGAAAATGTTCAGGAAAACTGATTCAGTGGAGACCTCGGCAAGTTCGAACATTCAAACTGGGAAGCGGAAAGACTCTTCAGATTATGATCCGAATGACCCGAAAAACTCGCGGTGGATGTCGATGAAAATGGTACAGATTAATCTACATCTCCGCTACTAAAAGATTCTCATCGTTTTGGTAAACTGCAATAATTGCGATTTAGGATGTGAGGCAGACACATGCGGACACCGTAGCAGAAGCTCCTGAAGACGATGAATGGGTAGATGTCGATGACACGGATGATGATGGTGAGTTTTGCTCTCTGGAAAGTATTGAAAACTCGGCGAGATTCAGACTTCTACGCTTACGAGACGAAGAAGTTCCAGAGTTCAAAACTTTAAAGATGATCCCGGCTTTTGACGAAGACATTCCTCTCGATATCTTCAATGTAAAATAGCATCGAAAAGTAGATTTTTAAAAGTTAAGGAACATACATTTCATAGTAAAATGTTATCATTTTGAAATAGCAATATGAAAGAAGACTGAAGGACGACATGAGGAAACGTAGTGGAGCGGATCCATCCTTGTTGAAGCCATCACGGAAGAAACTTCTTGACGATGAGTCACTGTATGAGTCGAATCGCTTGGAGAAAATTAGGGAAATGCGGCTAAGTGTGCTACAGCTATTTGAAAGCTCAACCAAACAAATAACTTTTGTAGGATTTGGTTATCGAGGAACAAATTCCAGACATTGGGTATGCAAAACAATAGTTAACAAAAAGGCTCAAAAGATATGTACACTCGTAACGGATAACGTTTTTTTATTCAGGACTCTTGGTTTGAACCTCATGGCACTATTTCAACCACGCCGACCTCTACGGCCGACACGTAAAGAGCGGAAACGAGTTCAGGGCTCCAACTTAATTGACACAAAGGTCAATTTGATCGTCAACATTGTTCGCGCATTTAATCTTCCTATGAGAAAAGATGCCGATGTAGGGCTACTCACAACTGAGTCGGTAACGGGAGTTCAGTTGTCCAGCAAACGAATAGATAGAAACACTGGAAACTATGCTACAGTAAAACCTTTTGTTGAAGTCTGGTTTCAAAGGAACGTGTGTAGGACAACGACTGCGATAGTCGGTAACTGGAGTCCAGTTGTCCAGCAAACGAATAGATAGAAACACTGGAAACTATGCTACAGTAAAACCTTTTGTTGAAGTCTGGTTTCAAAGGAACGTGTGTAGGACAACGACTGCGATTGGGTCCAATCCAACTTGGAATCAAGAGCTCCAGCTAAACCTTTCGTAAAAAAACCAATTTTATATTTTTAAGGGATTTTTATGCAGGACATCCGTCCATGATATTTTTTCTTCTTCCTTTTTTTGTGCAGCGTGCCAAACGATGATTACTCTCAAACAAACCTCAGTCGTATGGATGACTTGGTATATTTTCATGTATATGACGAAGTAGCCATTGACTTGCTCGAGGATGATCGACGAAGAGAAACGGATATTCATCAAAGATTGGAAAAAAGATGGCTCGGAACGATTTCTATTCCTTTCTCCACGTTGTACACAAACGGCAGGGTACGTCACAATGCCGCGTGTTTATTATGAGATTATGACACATTACTGTCTGTCTGTCGAAAACTTGTGATTTTCGTGACCCAGATTGAAGGGACTTTCAAGCTAAACTCTCCATCTATTTTACTTGGCTACGAAGCACAAGGAATGTCTTCGCATTTCGGTTCAATCGTCACAAAATCTGGACTGCAAAATCCTAACGCACACGGGAAAGGACATGGAACACTTTTCAGCAATCAAAAGAGTGCATTCATTACCATCTTTTTGACGCTTCAGCCGTCTGTAACTCCGATTTCGTGCATCAAGGTATAATAATTTTTTCTGCATTTTTCTTGAGTGAAAGCAAATGAGTGATATATTCATAATTGCTTTCTCCTTTCAGGAGGACAGTCATTCTGGCGAAACTCCAGATATTGTAGCCCATGTAAAAAATTGGAAAAATTTGCATGAGCTGGAGTTTCCAGAGCGCATTATACGTCCATTTGTGATGACATCTGAAGGGGATACTATATTATGCACTAGATTTTTGAAACCTATTGAACCTCCCAGTTCGTTACTTGTAAACGGTAAGCCTTTGCATGATTTTTACGCGGGTCACTCGTCACGTGAAATTCTTTTTACTGTCAATTTAGAAAACGACTTGCTTCGCACAATGGAGGATTTGGCCCATTATGTGTCATTGTTTCCAAATGTGAGGGACTCAACGCTGGGAATAATAGACTACAGCTTATGGTTCAATTCTGATGTAAGTTGAATCCATTTTAATGTTCTGCTGCGAACTAATTACTGAAATTGGAAACTGACAACTGAAATCAGTAGGATTCATGTTTTATTTCGCTGGTAGATATTTGTCTCAACACCTGGAGGGGGAATCGAAGACCACTCTGTTCTTCTTGCATGCTATTTCATGCACCTCAATGTGCCATGCTGGATTGTTCAAGGGAACGCCATACCGGATGGTCCTACGACATTTGTCATCTCGTCATTTAAAGTTAGTCTTGATATATTTGAGTATATATAAGTCCGGAAAAGTTTTAAACTTTCCTTTAAAATAGCTTCGATGACAATGGCATGTACTTTTTGTTGGATAGGGAATACCAGACGATAAAAGCGTCAGTAAAAGTATGAAAAATGTAGTTTTAATATGGAACGCCTGCACTGGTGATTATTATCACGCAAACGACAATTTCTGCCCACTACAAAGAGTTTGGGCTGCCATTACAGATTCAAATGTAAGAAATGTCATCTCAATCTCAAAACGAGCAAATATCCATCCAAACGCTGAGTGATATACCTGTTTTCTTCCTAGGTTTGGGCCAACATTGGCGAAGGTGAGCGTCCCCATCAGTTGGAATGGGAAATAAGCAAATCCAAGCTGTGGTCACCTTTGTTCGCTAAAAACATTCCTGACAGTAAAGTCACCTCTATTCAGTCAACAAACGTTCGGTACGACTTTAACAAGCTTTAATTACATTTTATGCGCTTCATAAAAACTTTGTAAGATGAAAGAAACTGTCTTCTTTTCCAGCTACAAAGCCCCCGATCAGATTCAGGCAAACAGTTTAGCCCAGCGAATTGAGCGACAATTAAAAGAAGTTTTTATGAAATGGAGGCATACTTCGAAGTATGTTCTTAAAATCTGAAAATATGGGTTTTAATAGGACGAATACTTCAATTCTACACTCTGCTTTTACAGAACCAATTGGAATCGATACTGCAGCGCTACGTTAAGGAGGTTACTCCCAAAATTGGAGGAATCTAAGTTAGGGCGCATTCGGTCTCTTGATGGAGCTGCATCTGCAGAGTCCACTGGAACGATCCAGTCAGGATCTGGCTCTAGCATGAGCTTGAGTGAGGAGCATCTCATTGAGTTGAGGGAAATCATGGCATCATACCAAGTAATGAACCACAATTGTACATTTTGTAATTGCTTAAATCAAATCTAATTGTTTTGTGCATTCGTGATTTGCTAGATGACCGGATTTCCTCTTCAGCAAGCTTACACCAACATGGAATGTATAACTGAAACGGTATTTGCTACAGGGGTCCACACAATAGACGCTCCTGACGTGGAGTTTGCCGTTGCTGCTTACGCTCATGCGTACCCTGCGAGCGTATACTCGGTCTGGGTATATGTCGCGGCACTCCACAGAAGAAAATAGACGAACAAAATAAAATTAATTAAAGTTTTCTCGTTTTTTTATTCATGTAACGTTACAGGATTCTCTTTTGTGATTTGGTTTACGTTTTTGTTGAAGTATCAGGGAATGGAATATGTGTATTGAAAGCTACATTAAAATAACTACAAGACCAGTTTAAAAAGACCTACCTACTTAATATAGCTTTAC
Source organism: Akabosia matsudoensis (assembly GCA_019593645.1). NCBI lineage: Eukaryota > Metazoa > Arthropoda > Collembola > Entomobryomorpha > Paronellidae > Akabosia > Akabosia matsudoensis. The sequence goes on along the minus strand of VICI01003450.1, from coordinate 2,558 downwards.
GGGCGTACTACAATTAAGTAATAAAAATCTAGGCACGTAAACAGATAAGCTTTAAAAAATCGCTTACAATACGCTGTTGGGACTTCCGTGTGGAAATGATGAATAGCATCGAGGTATAAAATAAGATTGTGTTGTTATTATACCTATCTAACAATAAATGCAAACTTATCCCAAAAAAATTGTGAGGACTCTGGCGTCTCAATATCAAGAAGAGAGCTGCTCAATCTCCTCGTTCAGCGTGGGGTTGACCCAGTAATTTAAACTTATATCGTCTAAATGATTGTCAAAATCAATAAGGTGCCGGTACGACTTTGCCTGGATGAGTGCTGATACTGTGGACAGTGCACCGTCTTCGTCAGGAAGTAAGTTAATCTTAGCTTCTTTGGACCGCAACTTGCCTTCACTGACTTGATACATTGTAAACGGGGCACGCTCTAAGTTTGAATTAAGCTGTTCATTGTTTACCTGCGCATATAAATCAAAAAATAATATTTATGAGAACTGGAATCAGGCCAGGCCCACTGCAATTAAGACTTGGATTTACAAAGGGGTCTTACCATAACCACTAAAAGATTTGGATTCGACTCGGCCAGCTTCTCTGAAATTCTCAATGCAACAATGTCCGGCTGGTTATCTTTAAGGCTTTCATTTGCTTGGTAATACCCAACAACCTCCATATCTGTTCCCTTGCAGTACTGCTCAATCTGCCAAAAAAATTAAATTAGTTAAAAACAAAAATCAGACGATGGAGTACTTTCCATGAACCTAGCATTAAAAAGTGTCAGACATACCTGAGTCAGCGCAAACTCCATCATTGGAGTTGTGTATTTACACATGTGTAAAAGTGGAATTGCATCTTGGATAATAAACTTTCTATCCTTATCGGCTGACTTTCTCTTCTCCCTGAGCAAAACCCCGTTCACGGGATTCTGAGGGTACTTCGTCACATGCAAGATAACTTTACAGAAGGCCCGTAAGTCAAAGGAAACTTGCTGATGTGACACCGACGAGCTAACAGCATCGCTACCTGGGGAGGAACTCATATTGACCGCCTACAAAATTCAATCAAAAACAAGGTTAACTAATAAATATTTTCACGTAAAGGAAGTAAAAGTAAAATTATATGTAATTGAAGAAAAAAAAAATCTGTCGTACGTAGACCCCACCTACCTTACAAGTATTCAACCTGTTATCCTTTCCTCCAAGATTTACTTCTTATTTACCATAAATATCCAACAATTCGATCAAGAAAACACCTTAATTTTCCATCGACCAATTGTCCAAGTCACCTCCACTAAGGCACAAATACAACCGACAATATGGACCGGTAAACAAAAACAAACTAATCCCTTCGTCACCACTTTGTTTACTTACTTCCCGACTTATCCTTCAAAATCTCAAGATAACTTCTCTCCGTTTACATTTATCCGGCACTCTTCTCAGCAGTTACCGTTACCATTTAAACTTCTCCAGCAAAAAAAACCTAAATTCTTGGCGATACAATACACTGCCTCGGCTTGTAATGATATGTTGCTCAAATGTGTCCAACTTGCTGTATCACTTTACAAAACAAGCAGAATACGCAACCGTGTGTGCAGCTGCAGCAGCAGACAAACCATAAAAAAACGAGGAGCTCTCTTATTTTCGCGTTTCACACTTTTTTCACACTTGTCCCCGTATTTACTTTAGTCAAGTTTGGTCACACCGTCAACCGTACCAGCAGCAGCATTACAACTACAACTTGCTAACTTGCAACAATTTTTTGCGATTTAAACTTGCTCACATTTAGCAGCACAACATTCAAAAAACTACCTTTTGCAAGACGAGTGACGAGTCTCGTCTAAAGAGTGCAGATTAGTGACGATGATGATGATGATTGCACAGATGTAGCTAAAAAAAACATTGAGTTTGTAGCAAGCAGAGAATACAGACAAGTCCACCCCTCCGTCATCCGTGTATCGCAAGTTGCCAACCCTGTTGTGGTTTTTTTCACACGAAAAGCGTGGTGGTGGTATATTCATTGCTAAGAAAGCGCTTTTAGATGAAGAATGCTTCCCTTTCCATGTACAAAATTGTAAAAAGTAGTTTCCACACAAAGCTTGGAATACAAAAAAAAAACGAGAAAAGTTTAAATATTTATTTGGGTGGATCATATTTTTTTGATGGACGGGTGACACGAAGGGTGAAATAGGCTTATTTAGACACTCTTGAGATGACCTGGTAATGAGAGATTACAGAGGGACAAACACCCTAGTTGACTGTTTTAAAAGTATGATTGTGCGGAAAGAAGTCAATGTGGATTGTTAACAGGAAGTTTACTGTCAAGGACTATTAAAAGTGTGAGTGAAGGTGTGTGATTCATGAGTTTGAAGAAAGTGTGTGGAAGTGCAATGGAAAATGTCTAATTCGAGGCAAGTGTCTCCTGATACGGTGGATGAAGAAAGAGAGCCGAATCAGATAGCACTGAATAACAATAACAACGCTTACAACATGGAACCGGAAGGGGCGGGTATGTTACGGAAAGAATTATGAGATAAGGGCATCATGTTGGCTGTTTA
>VICI01003449.1:0-13267 GCA_019593645.1 Akabosia matsudoensis | reverse complement strand
CTCCTTTTTAGCAGGCAAGTTATAGTCACAAAAACAAATACCAAAATAAAACTAAACTTTAACCAGCCGAAGTAAAATAAACAAGAAGCAAAAACCAAAAAAAATAAAGTCTCTCTAAAGCTCTACCTAATCGTCATCTTTTTTTTCGTAGATTTACTAAAAATAAATTTAAAATAAACTATTCAACACTTGCTGTTCATGAAAGAAACTATATTTTTGCGACTGCCTTCAGCACAATTTACTGTTACGAGTAAAAATAGGTAGTCAGTGGTGGGAGAAGTGTTGCTGCCATTTAGTCTGGTATAGTTTTTGATCAGTGCAAAAACTCATTTAAAAAATCCTTTAAAAAATGTACACCTGTACAAAAACAATATTCTAGAAAACTAATAACAATAAAAAAAACTATTCGGGTTTTCAAGGAGCTCTTGTGTTTTTTTTTTCGCACAGACACTTCTATTTTCTCGCTTCTGGTGATGTGTGAGCTTTTTTTTGGTAAGAGTCTCTGTTTTTGCACCAATAGACTATTTTGTATTACGCGAAAAAAGTACTAGTTTTAATTTCTAATCCTTCCGCTTGCTTGTTATTATTATTACTTTTTTTCTGCTCTGGTGCTGCTGTCTGTTTTCTGCTGTCGAGAAGTGGTTTGCCGTCATCAAGAATTGAAAATACATGTAGCGAGAAGGTGATGTTGTGTTTGTTGTATATAATATTGTATACGAGTGCACCCGTTTTCCACTTGCCTTTTTACTTTTTCGTCTAAAAACTGTTTCAGATTTACGGGGAACTAGCAACCTCAGCACCAAATAGTATGAGAGTTGCAGCAGATAAAAACCAGGTAAAATATAAACTTTCAAGACGAGAAACAGACGGAACAAAAAAAAACAGTCCTTTATATGAAATTTAAGAGGAAAAAGAAACTTCTTCTAAGCACCAGCATCCAGCGTTCATGACACAAACCCTAAATCTAATGAAATGAATGATACACTTGCTCCATGTCCATGATTGTGTCCGTGTGAACTCACTAGCTTTACACATTCACCGCGGTTTTTTTTTCGCTCTCGCCTGTTCAGTGTAAAAATAGGGGAGAACAAAGCGATACGAAAGATTGTTATTTTCTCAGGCTCTTGCTGGTGGAGCAATTTTATAATCTCTGTTCCAACACACTTCCAGAGAGGTTCTCGTGTTTCCTCCAAAGTCCAGCGTGGGTCTACAAAAACGAACAATGTTTGCGTCTGATGATGACGGTGTTTTTTTTTCTTCACAGAGCTCTACTTATTTTATGGAGGAGAAGCCCGCAGAAAAAGACGAGCGAAGAATATTTTTCAAGTTAGTCAGAGTCGATGCAAGAGCTCTATCACATCTTGGTAGTCACTCACACTCCTTAAGACAAGGAACGGCTACAAAACAGGCTAAAAGAGAATTGAGATGTGTATGAGAAGCACTCAGTCACACTTTTTTCCTACAAAACATTCACACAATTCCCATCACATATGAGGATCAGTGGAGGAGGATGATGCTGTTTCTGAGAGACTCAAACAAGTCGAGGAGCTTTTTTTTTCTCTTCTTTTCTGTTAGGAGCCAAACACAACACACAACAGTCGAGGAGGCAGGTTGAATTGAGAATAACAGTGATAGCATCCATAGCTTGATCCTCTTCATCACATATTTTTTCAACATCAGATCAGGAGGAGGAAAAGAGGGGCATAGGGAGTCAGCAGCAAACAGAAAACCAGCAGAAGCAGAAAAAAAATACAAGTCAAAAGCGTTTTTGAAGGCACGACAAAAAATTCGCCAAAAAAGGACTAAAGATTAGTTCTATTATATACATCAAGACAGGTTGCATTGTGAAGGAAAAAAAATTGTAATTCAATCCCATACATTCATTTTCTTTCAAGAAAAAAATGAAAGCTACAAAGGGACTGTCTATATCTACCTATGTAGAAGCATGTTCTTGTACATTTGGAGCAATTACACTTCTTTGATTGCCGTTTTCATAGAAAAAAGGGAAGACGAGCTTGTATGAAAAGGCAGGATGAAGAAGCTGCATACACCTTGCGAGTAAGTAGGGGTTTCGACTTGAACATGTATCATCTCTAGAGTATGATGCATGCCTGAGTAACATTTTAGAGCTTACTTTTTTTTCTTGTCTCGTGAAACAGGTAAAATAAAATGATGCTATGAATGTACGTGCGTACATGACCAACTATGTATCTTTTCGACTTGTTAATGCATAAAGTAGCCAATATTACTTTGTATGTAACATCACATGTAGTAGCTCGTGTGAGAGTAACATGGTTTTAATACACCAGTCAATGGCTAGAGTCTGGTTTTCTTACGTGGTGAAGGGGGTGTAATCATACCTTGCATTATATTCTATCTCTCTATAGTTTTTTTTGGTTAAGGTACATTAAGAAGTAACCAAAACCTCCTCAGCCCTAGAGCAATGAGATCTCAACCTGTGAAAACATGGAAAATATGTGATAAACGATAAGGAATGAGACTTTTTGGGTGTACGCGGGAGTGAATGTACGAATGTATTAGTAGCTAGAATAATACAAACGAGTTAGCAAACATACATGTATGTTATATATAACATCTCCGTACTGGGAACAATAATAATGTTGATGATTATGATGACCGTCATCCATCCAGCGTTTATTTTCAACTACAGGGAGCAGTAAACTTAAGATTATATGGCGCTTTGTGCTTTCATATGTTACTCATTGTATAATGCATTTGGTACTTTGGAACTGCATGGACCACAACACTGAGTTATTAGCCGAAACAGCAAGACAAGCATTATATTATGACCAAACAAAGTCGAGAAAAAGCTAAAACCCCTTTTATGAAAGAGTACCGAATGTCTATTTCCCTATTGTTTGGCGTCTGTATGCATCGACTACGACACGGCATAGTCAAAAATAAGTATCAACGTAGATTACTCTGCACGGAGAATTGTAACAATAATCATAACTATTCCATCTGGGCAATGTACAAAAGTCTAATACCTTGCCATGAATGTTGGTACAGGAATCTGAAATACGGGATACGATTGCTTGGCAAAAAAAGCTAATGCAAAAATGCTATTGTATGTATTTTTGCGTGATATATGATTCTGTCATGTATGAGAAACAAACACATACTATAAATATGGGAAATGACCGTTTTATTGTCTCCTCTCTGTAAAATAAAAGGTTTAATGTGACAGCCGACAAGTTATCACGAACAGACATTTTTACTAGAGGGAACTGACATGGACACTAACATTTTTTTGTGCAAAAAGAAGAGAAAAAAACAGTTTCCAAAAAATGGACGTACGATAGGCAAGTGATCATGCTGCTGGGAGAAAAAAAAAATAGCACAATGTGGGCTGGCAGAACATGTTTCACACTGGGATATGACTGATAACAAAGATAACATTTATACTGACAGAGAGTTGAGTAGTGTTTCATACATTTCAGATTAAAGGAAACTAGCGTAACAAACATATCCGTGGACAAAAAACAAACCCAGCAGGGCTTTCTAAATTATAACACCATGAGGCATAAAAGTCTACTTCATTGATTTTGCCACAGAAGGAAAGCTTTCTCAGAGAATAGTTCATCACATTAAGAAAGATATCTCTTTTGGTTCTGTTTTTTTTCTATTTTCTCATCAAATTATCACTTTTGATTTTTGTTCCCAGTTCTGGCACCCCTGCTTCTGGTCTAGGAAAAAACTGCCAAACACTCAAACTGCGCAATCAGCAGCACTACGCCAATCTCACAAAGCCATCATCATCCTGATTAAGTAAGTAGAAACCTGGAAGGTAAAAACAAACTGAGCAGAAACGAGCTAGAATTACAAGTTGATCAGAGGTAGAGGCTGTAACAAAAAAATGTTTGGATGGGCAGACATTGATGTTTGTTGATGTTATAGCGTTATTTAATTATAAGTGTATGTTTTTTCTCATGAACTGATGAAACAGGATAGAGCATTAAATCCAGCACGTTCTTTTTTAAGAGATACCCTAGGTGGTATGTGTTTTTTTTTTGTTTTTTTTTTTTGGGGAAAGAAGCGAATTAAAAGATTAATCAGCATCACCACTCGAAATACAACCCTAAATCCGTATTTACTACGCTGGGTCATGTTGAGTTGGTTTTTTTTGGCTGAGCTTTTCAGGGTTTTGTGTTTGCAGGTTGAGAGGAAATAGGAAATGCTCTGAACTTGTACTATGCATGACGCTGATCACCTACCGACGATTTTCTTAGAGCTAGGTAACTTCCTTTCCTCACCGTCTGTTCCTCTCTCCCTTCTGTCGCTAAAAAGATTAAAGGAAGTGGCTGGAGCCTCTATATAACAGATGGAAGTAGCCTTAAAAAAGAGTCTTTTGATGTGTAGCAAAGGGACTGGAAGATAAAAATGTGAAAAAGGATGGTGGAGTCACACACACCCAGAGATAAAAATGATGAGACACATTTTCTGGAGTTTCCTTCGGACAACAGACATTCCACAATGATCACACTGCTTGTATAAAAAAAGGTGATTTTTTTTGGGGGGCAAACTAGATCCCGTAGACATGCACATTAGGTTTGTAGATCAAGACAAGTGACTGTGCATTTTAAAATCATATCTCAATGCCTAAGCAATGGTAGGACGTGATTCAAACACGGAGGTATTTGTAAAAAAGACGGTCACAAGAAGGAATGAGAGGGAGGACCGTGTGATTAATGTTATTTATATCCTATTTTATGGAAACATTTTATATGCATACAAAATAAGAGTTTTGGTACATGCTTGTGCTATAAAGCTGTTTTCTCTCTTTTTTATCAGCTATACACGACGAGCTAGGGGAAAAGTAATGGTTATGATGTTTTCGTGTTTAAAAGGGAAATACGATCTCATATCTTTGGTTGGTGGCAGTCCAAAAAATTTTGGTATAATGTACGGTATTTGGGACAGAGTACAATAAGAGTACAAGATTTTTTCTTTCTATTGTGTGGTTGAGGTAAATAATGAAATGGAAGTGGTGCCACATGCAACATTGAGCAAGTAGGAAACACAAGTATTCATTGTCACACAGCAGCCTCCACGCCCCACGTTCAACGTTTTCTGCTTCGCAAAACGGCAATAGAGTAGAAAACGAAATGATGATGAATGTCGTCTCCTTTCGCAAGACATGTTCCAGCTTCAACTCTCTGCAAAGGGAAAAAATATGTAGATAAGGAGCAACGTGCCAATACCCAAAAATTTATGCTGGCTTTGTGATTAAAAAAAACAGTTTCACTGAGCGAGAGGTCATTTAGACTAATTCCATGAGCAAACTTTCAATGTTTACCGAACAATGTTTACATTTTCCATCTTCTTTTTTCTAGTACTTGAAAAAAGTGCTAGTCCGCTATATTTTTTGTGTAAAAATGAATCAGTTACAATTTTTAAGTTTTGACTATTAGTCAGACAGAATAAAAGGAGGCAGACTGAGAGAGAGAGAGAGAGGATAGTAGTGCCGCAGTGTTTTATTGTTATTACCGCTAGCTCTTCTTTGGTGGTTTTGCAATAGTGGCATGGGTTTTTGTAGTGGTGATAATGGGGACCGTGGGTGACGATAACGAATATCTACCGCGCGCACCGACCGCCACACAAAAAGCTTCAAGCAATGACTGAGGATGATGATATGTTAATGATGAGAAAACTTGCTTGTTTAGCAATTTTACTTTTCTCCGTGATGACATAAACCCATTATTATGTTATGCTTGGGTGAATAAAAGAGAATAACGATAGCTTTGATGATGACGGAGTGACTATTAAAGGATGAAATGATGACTACCATAGATCGGAATGGAAAAACAGAACTTTGATTATATCTCCGAGGGATATTTGCACAGAGATAAGATCTGATACAAAAAATACAGAGTTAAGTCTCCAACTGCGATTCCATTTGTCACGGGGGTGCTCCTATAAAAAATGTTTGGGCAGGATTATTCAAATTCAATTTAACTTTGTATACGTTGTTTCGAAAACTCGTCTTTCTACCAATTTGAAGACGGCAAAAGGCATGGATTCGGTGTAGCTCTTTTTAGCCCTAGACTTTATTTGCCGGGAGAGGTGTACAGGTTTTGTTGATGCATTCAAAACCTTTCAGTCAAGAAAATAACACTTTCTCTTGTCTTTGAAAGACAATAGAGATAGAGAGAGAGAGTGGTTGCTGTTTATTTTGTTCAATGAGATGCGGATACAAAACCGCACTTAACTCCCAAATTGAGTAAGCTAATCCTCTTCACTGAAATAGAACCTTTTGTTGTGAGCTGTCAGAGCACGAGGAGTCTATAACTCATCAAGAGAGGAAAATATATACAAGTGTGCACGACAAAGCTCATAAAATATTACGCAAAACTTATTAGTAAAACATTTCCGATAAAACTGCTCATACCTTATTCCGTTTCCCCTTCTGTATAATACATTACCGTACATGTTTTTTGCATCGGTGTACAAGAGAATGTGTACAGGATTGCTTGGCGTGATCTATTATGCATGTGTGCAAAACTGTTACTCAAAGAGATGCACAGATTAAAACTATATTGAATGCTCTACGTGAAAAAAGCCAACTGGATTCCTGTGGTATCCTGTATACAAGTAATGAATTTCCTACATTTCCATAAACCTGAGACGATGAATAATACACCGACAGGTTTTTGTGATGAAAAAGCCTTTGCATTTTTTCCTACTGAAAATGAGTTTCCCGTCAGCTCTCGTTGCATTCCATTCACACATTCTGTTCGCTTTGACTCTCATCTAAATGAAGAAAGAAGATCCGCCCAAAAGCAAAAAGCTACAGTCCCTCAGAGCGGTGAAGTGGTGAGGTGTGTTGAAACGATAAATGTATCAAATTACTCCAACACCTTCCAATCCGTCAGATACACATGACTTACCCTGAAAATTGGCCTTTTCTCAAAGGTTCATTTATTGCTTTCACTTTATTTACACAAGAAAGTGGTACGCACGTCGGACAAAATGTGTAGGATGCTACTGGCGTCGGTTACACAATTTGTTTGCTTTCTTCTCCTCTTTTTTAATGATACGACAATCAAAAAATGGGAAAGATGTTGGAAGACACACAAAAAAAAAAATCAAATGGCCCTGGAGGACGTATATTTTTAATGTAACCTCATTCAATACAGACATCACCGCTATTGGCTGTCGTTACAGGGCGAAGAAACGACTTTTGTATTGTTCACTGCACCAGAGTTAAGCCAATGATGGGAATGACATGCATTTATGATTCCACAGGGAAATAGAGAAAAAATAAGATCGGCGAGAGACAAAAGGTTGGTAAAAAAAGAGAAAGTCGGGATGTTTTCTCTTTTACTTTCTTTCCGCAAAGGATATAGGCTTAGCGGTTGTTTTCTAAGGAAAATAAAAGAATCGGATGACAAAAAAAGTGTCAAACTCAAATACATGATAGGATGGCAGAGAGAATAGACGAGCTTCCGAAACACATGGTGATCAAAAGACACGCTACGTGGTGATAATAGGATGCTATTACAACTGATATCATTAGCGTTCTACTTTTTTTGAGAGTTGGATAACAAGTAAAACGGGTTCCTCTGAGACGTATAAAATGTCAGTTGTATTTGTAATCACTATTTGAGCAGTCCCACGGACTAGACTGAAGATAATCTGTGACTGAGAGGTAAAAGCGTGATAAGAGTGTGTTTCAAGCATTTGTGTCTTGAAAAGAGACATGGGAGACGACAAAAAGTCAGGAAAAGCTGGCGAGAAGATGAAAGGGAAGATGTTATAGTCATATGTCTCTTTTGCAAGTCAAGTGGCAATATGACACTTTCTTTTAGAAATCGGAATTGGGTTTGCTTTCCGACTTGCAAGGCAATATGTAATTGTTTATGGGAAATACTGGGATCGTTAGATAACAGCAAAGTGAGCCTAGGGAATGTGCTCGATGAAAGCAATTAACTTGGTTGAGGCGGGGATCATATAGAGATGATTCCGTTACGAGAAACCGAGGCACTACCAGCAGAATTGTACTGTATCAGAATTGCAATTCTGGATCGCCTGCTATATACATATTTCGAGTATTTCGGTATATATTTATTGAAATCTATAAGCAACTAGAAAGAAAATCATGCACAGAAGTCGCATCTCGTTTGTTAAAGTACGTGATCCTATTTTGCTCCACTTTGAAGCATTTTACAGCTAACAATTTGTCAGGTAGGCGATGCCAAGTTGAACGTGTGCAGAGGTGTATTAAAGTCTAGGTCACCTTCAGCAAAAATGCACCTATTTAGATAATGGATAAAGCAACTGATAAAAATCTGTCCTCTCTTCGAAGGCTTCAAAGAACCAACAGAATAACAATTTTTTCCTGGCTGTATGTTCCAAGAAGTTTCGCAAAAAAAACAAGACTAAAGTGAACTGTCTAGAGAAGAACTAGGTAGACAGGCCATTGATATAATTGGTCGGCATAAGAAGCTAGAAAATGAGGAAGACGACTACTCTGGAGAAAACGTTTCTCTTCCTTTTTAGTTAAAAACTATAGTCCTTTTAAATGTTGATTTTCATCTAAAATTGTTCATGAATATTTATGGCTAATTTTCCCGAAAAGCGATATTCATTAAAACTTCATACGTCTGTGATGTAAACAGGTCAGACCTACTCATGATCTTGGCATGTAAAGATGGTTTCAACTCTTTGTTTGTGAACTTTCCAGAAAACATATGCAAGCTTTTAGGCATGCCTTTTACATAACTAATATTGCCCCAACTAATCATCTTTTGTGGAGTCCAAGTATTCCGTTTATGTTCTGTTTCGTTCTAGGCTTATTCTGTTGTCCTTTTCCGTAAAACTTGTTTGAATAATGTATACTTTTCCCTGAGAAAGTGATACCAAAAGGATTGCTTTTGAATGGTCTGACGTAATCTCTCTTAAGCCTATTCAATAACACAGCTCGGAATTCATTTTCTTGCGTAATTTCAATTTACAACCCTTTTCCTAAAATGAGAGAAGCACCGACAGATATGAACTTTCACTTGAAGTACGTAACATGACGAGCTTTGTCATAGACTGTCTTTTTTTTGCTTTCACTTCTTTAACCTATTTATTCACGAGCTCCTTTGTCATTCTTTTCTCAAGCGATCCATCATGTTCCCAAACTTTTTCCTGATTCCCATCTCTCTGTTCTCATATTTATTTCAAAATATGTTCACAAAAAATGACATGAGTCTTATGGCATGCTCGCTTTGAACTTGTGCCCCATTTATCACCAACTTTCTTTCTTTTTTTTCATATACAAAACATGAACACCAACTCACATGGGTATATGCAGGGATACCTTTTCTGAGAAAATATTAACAGTAATACCCCTGCTCACTTTTTACTCAGACATTTGTACCAATAACAGAGCCGGGTCAACACTTTTCTTCACTGGCAAACAAGGTACTGTCAGTAGCCGAATTTCGTATCAGCTTAAAACTTACCACTTTCCCTATTGTTTAGAGCGAAAAATAATAAAGTAAACTTGTCCCTTAACTTTTTCCTGCGATCTAGTTATAATATCTTTTTTATCTCTTGTATTAACAAGTTCCACAAAATATTCCATACATCAGGCGACCTACATGTTGATCATACAACCGAAAGAAAAAAAATTCTCAAACTTATTCACGGAAGCTTGTATGTGCAAAGGCTTTGGCTACGGTAAAAAAAAATAATGCCATGCAAAAAAAAAGTCTAATTTTTATTTTTTTTACCACAGTTCTCTACAAACTATAGGCTCTCTCTCTTGTATTTATTCTAAATAAAGTCACTTGCTATTCTTTTCTTCTCTTTTAAAAGTTTCATGCAGAAAACTTTTCAACACAAAAAAAGAACAACCAATTTGTTCTTTTTATAAAGTCTACAAAGATCAACCGTGCACCAGCCAAAGACGAAAGAGATTGAGGGCCTGACTTTCTCCTTACATAATTCTTTTTTTTCCTTACTTCAAAGCATTACTGACGGCTAATCCGTTATGTTACGTAAAAGGATCTCTTTTCAAGGCAATTTACTAACATTTACCAAGTGCCACCTCACAAGACTCACTCTGTGTCTGCCTCAACCTAACATTTTTTTTTACTTGACAAGTTAACATTTTTGCGGTAATGAATGGAAGGGAACACAAAAGTAATATTTTAGTTTTGCAAGGCATTTTTTTTGTCTACCTAATTCCGTACCATCTATCTCTCGTCAGAGTTGGAGTAATTGCTCGACTAGAAGTCATAAAGAAAAGACCTTGGATTAATGAAGACGACCAAATTTATATGCTTTAGGTTCCATACAAGAAAAATAAGAAATAAGATGGCTCAGCCGAAAATAGAAAAAAAAAGCAAGCCAACAAGCTCATAAAGTTTGAAGAGAAAGCAAAATTATGAAAATGTTCTGATGTTCTGAGGGGAAAGTAAACCTAAAGATGAATGATTCTGTGTAAGTGGATAGAATAAGTACACTTTAACAAGACTCTATCGCTGCATACCCCTAGGAAAGACTTTTTTATGGTTCATTTCTTGTGGCAATATGGTGAATAGCGGGCAATAAACGTTTTTTACATAGAGTAGATACGTGTCCATCAGTGTCTGCCAGCATTATATGTGAACGTATCAAGGAAAAGGGGATATGTCGTGTAAAAAAAGGAACAAGAAAATAGACGCTAAGCTCATTTTTCTCTAAAAAATATTCCAAGTCGTAAAGGTAAAATTTATACGAAACAAATTTTGCCCCTTTTCCATTTACATCTTGGAATATTTTTCAGAGAAAAACGAAGGTAAAGTAGATTTTCTTGTTTATTTTTTACACGATATATCCCCTTTTCCCTGGGACGGTCACATTTTATATAAAACTGCGGGTGGGCATTACATTTCTCAACTAATAGAAAATAAAAGGGGAAAATGTGTGAACTGAAGAAGCAAAAAGTAATACTATCAACTATAAAGCAAAGAGTCATTATTACATAGATTTTCAAACCAAAAAATGACCACAAAAGTTCCTAGAGTTACTTTTTCCCTGTGAGTAATTTTCGCTGCTGAAGTTGCTCCTTTTCTGGTTTGCAGTTGAAGAAAAGATGTGACTGAAAATGGGAAAGTGTGGCGAAAATGTCAAAGTGTGGCGAAAATGGGGAAGCGAGCACTTAGAACAGACGAGTTTTGGACGGCAACTTTCTCCCGAGAAAAGCTGTGAATGGGGCTTGATGGGACTTTTACATTTTCCTTTTGTGAAACATTTTCAGCTCATCCGATGCCTAAAATTGTTCCAAGCTTTTTTTCACAATTGTTATCCAAAGTTGCTTGCGTTTTGTGAGAGAGTGATCTGTGATAGACTAAAGGGCAATTCTCCTCATGGTTCTTGCGGTATTATGTTTCCACTTTCTTCTGCTGAACATGTGTCGGCTCTCTTTTTTATCTTGTAAGATAGTAAAGTGCCTTGAAGGTGTAAAGTTTTCTCCGAAAAGAGAAAGTTCCCATTTGCTTATATTACCCCTAAAACCACATTTTCTCTGGAATCAACGAAAAACAGCGAGAGACTTAGTTACAAAAAAGCGAAGGGAGTCTCGCTCCCGCCAATTTACCCGTTTTTATTATCACCAACCACCGGAAGGAAGGAAACAGAGGAGAGCAGTCCTCGCAACTATCAAATCAGTTAGAACGGCACATGGGAAGCTTTTTACGTGTCACACGATGCATATAGCATTCTGCAAAACCCATAAGTGGAAAAAAATAAGTGGAACGCATACTTGAAAACAGGGAAAAGCTGTGAGTCAAGTGATAAGAATCAAATGAAGTAGCTTGTCAAAGAGGGAAAAAAGATAGCAGTTACTAGACCAAACGGCAGATTCGCCGCCTTGCCGGAAACTAAGGGACGCCTACCTAAATTATTGAGGATTCTGTCGAAATCCTTTGTGAATCAAAGAGAATGACTGATGGTGAGAAAGAAGAATGACGTCTGGTAAAACCCTATTGAGATCTCATTTAAGCTAATGTCTACAATAGAACTAGACGTAATATAAAATTGAACAAATAGCGATAGAGATAGATAAAACGGAACGGTTTCCTATTGGATATGCACACCAAATCATTCCGTTTCAACGTTTGCTCACGGTTTTGTTTACACAAGCTTTTTATTCTGGTACAAATGCTATACAAACAAAAACAGTTCAAAGAAATGCTTGTCTTAGGTAATATAAGTTTTTGTAGTGGAAAAAGTAGCTAAATAAGACTTGAAAGTTATTTGTAAAGAGAGAAGGCATTCGAGGAGAAAATCAAGGATATTATACATAATACAAATTGTTTTCTTTAAAACCCGTAGTACTTTGTTTTCCAAAGAGAAAATGGAAATTAGACTAATACTTTCTCCATTGTGTGATGCGGAATGCCGACCAAGAGATATTCAGTTTGAGTAATTTGCGAGTAGCCAGCTTTGGCGTAGAATGGAATGGCAGGCACTCTTGCATGCAAATGAATCCTAGATTTCCCAAGCTGCTTTGCACACTTTTCTGCACTCTCGAGCAACTTGGAACCGATCCGTTGTCCCTGAAACTCCGGGGAAACTGCCATTTGAGAAAGCTGCAAAGACGCCTCATCCCCTTCTGTTGGCACGAGGACGACACAACCAACAACTTTCTCTTCTTTTGCAGATTCCAGGTTGGTTGCACTTCCGGTCGAAGAAAATCCTTCGCTCCTTGTATTCCCATCAATTTGTTCCGGGCTATTGTGCCCCAAGGATTTGCCAAAATGGAGTGTTGTTGTTGCAGCGATTATGAGAAAATTCTGTTCTTGGCTCAAGTCCTCTTGGAAAATGTCCAAGCCTATTGGTATTCGGAGCACTTGATTACGTAAATGAAGCACTTGGGTGTATAGAGAGGGAGTTTCCAGCGGGGAAACTTGTCGAATTAGCACTTGAGCCATGTTCAACACTCACTACGTCTGCAATGACAATGATCACCATTACCACTAAAAACTGGATCAATTTATTTCGTATACTTTTGGGAAAAAAAGCTCCCGGAACCGGTGTGCTGTTATCTTACCAGATGATAAGCATGAATGATCAAATATATACCGCGAGAACATTTGCTTGATTGTATGAAAATGTAGCGTGTGTTTGGGTAATAAAAGAATGAAAGGCATCTTGACAATGTCTTTAGTTTAATCGTTTTATTCGTTGCTGTACACTTGAATGAAACAGGCTACAAAGTTGTTTTTCAACAATTAAATTGTTTAAGAACTACCGAAATAAAATAAAAAAGAGC
>VICI01003448.1:0-13269 GCA_019593645.1 Akabosia matsudoensis | reverse complement strand
CCAGTTTTTGGTAACCAACAGCTCACCAGGGTAAATTATTCATCGAAAATTAATTCCATTACCATCATTTAATTCAAAATATGCTCCCAAATTGAAATCCGTAATGCTAATGCTAATTGCATCAGTTATGCTCATTGCTCGGCTCAGCACATTTATTCCCGAACACATTTCTTCGGAGAAATTTCTTTTTTTGATAAAACATTCATACGACGTTCACCGTATCACATATTTTCGTCAGGAATGTAATGTAGACTACTAATCGTTTCAGTGGCAGTAAAAAATTATGGCTGTATTCCTGACATAATTGGAACCACATGTATCATCCTCGAGTAAACATTTCCGATAACCGTTGCACACGGACACCCAACTCAGCACTCAAACTGCACATCTTTCCTTTGCTATTTTAATGATATATATATATATACTGTAAAACCATGCAATCTTTTGATTAAAAATTCACTACCCAAATAACAAAACAGTATTTACCATGATGATGTTCGAAAATAGTTTAATTTTAAACTATTTTTGAAACAATTTACTCCTCCTCACTGTCCTCGACTTTTTTAAGGAAAAATTCGCGAGTTATTTTTGAAAAAAACTAACGAAATAATATTTTCCTACGGCCTTTCATACTCACGTATACATTAAAAAATATTTATTATTATTATTTCCCCTTACTACAGTAGTGCTATAATATTTTTGTTATCATTATCAGTTGGGGCTGTAAACTAGAACAGCATAATATAAACTTTTTTTTTCGTGTATTAAGAAAAAGGCTCTCGTATAACGTATTCAAGCTTTTCCCTTATAGTATGATTTTGATAGACCGACCTAGTATAAATAAATGCCTTTATAAAAATGGCTTTCTATGAAAAAAAAATTCTGTGTATGGCCCATACACATCAGTTTATATAGTTACTACTTGTGTGTCTCTAACCAACACACACGAAACCTGAGTATGTGACGAACGTGCAGACACTCCATTTACGTTGCTCTACAAAAACCAGCACATACGCGTATAAACGTTACCTTTTGAAAACTTAACCTAAAATACATTTAGTGAATGGTGGTGCATTTAATTTCAACATTGACGCGTATTGCCATCTCCCATACATGTAAAGAGAGATTGCTAGGGTAAACTTGTGACTTGTGTCTGATATGCAGTCCCTGTTTGTAGGATTCTTGGGAGAAAACAACGATGACAGAAACGGTATGCACGTTCGCTTGGCTGACTGTGTTAACTCGGCCCTCAAACCATACCAGCATTTTGTGTACGACTATTTTTGCTTGTTTCATCGAGCCAGAGAGGAGAATTTCCTTTTACGAAGCTCTTGTTGCCACACGCAGTGAGGATGGCTAAAGCTGTTCGCTCTAAGTATTTTAGGGTATAGCTGAAAGGAAGGGTAATAGTTACTGATTTTTTGGTATGCCTACAAGTGCATTTTGTGGCTGAAATGTTGGCTCACAAACTTGTTATGTTTGAGAATTCCTCGACCATGTAGGGATACGGAATAAGGTATGTTTTTAGGGTGTAATAAAAGACATGTAGGTAGTTTATGCCGAAAAATGATGTACAAACAGAGTTTTCATCGTGTATGAAAACATCTTTTCGCCATGGTTTTTTTTAGAAGGAATATGTGTCGTAAGGGAGTTGTTATAGTGTCTTTACATGGAACTGGGTGCAATTTCTATACCATTTACGGTACCAGTTTTTGAAAACTTTCTCAAAGATATCTCGGCACTTTCCAAATGCTTGCAAAAATACAACTCTATCCAGCGGATATTAATGTTGAAAATTCTGCATCATCAATATAAATACTTTTTGAGGAATGTTTATGCACCGATTTTGTTCCAAATCTAAACTTTCTCCACACGAGAGGGAAAGACAGAAACTTGTAGACAATCAAACTTTGACGTTATATGATGCACAGAGGAATGCTTTTCTGCTGTCTCGATGCAAAAAAATATCAAGTTAAGATGTGTATCAGGCATGATTTAGCAGATGAGGTACTCTTGTTGTCACAATTATAGGCACGCATTTGTGCATGACTACTACTACTACGCAAAAAAGGAAATGCTAATTTTGATTTAAGTCAACTTTTAACATCGTTTGCGAGCGTTCAGCCTTAGTATTGTATTTTTCTTCGTCACATCAAAAACCATGTTTTCTTCAAAATGCAAAAAAAAACAGTCTCAACAATACAATTTTTCTCAGGCACATACCTGTAAATCTAAGTAACAGTTAAAATAGACAGGACACATTGAACTGTGTTTTGCACAGATACAAGTCCGGTATGAAATGCTAACTAGCTCACTTACGTTAAAAGTGTCTAAGAATGTTTCAAAACAGGTATATCCCATCCCTATACCAGCATGGCTAACAATATTTTTGTGCGCTTCTCATGTATGCGTACCAAGTATTAGTTTTGATGTATGATTTTGAGTTTTCATCCTAATAATGCATTATCTTCTTGTGTACATTATTAAGAAAAAACATATTTGTGTGTTCCAACACAACTTGGTTTTTTTTGTACATTACTCTTATTAGAAAATTGCCTGAGGCGACTTTTTATATCTATATTTTTTTACACTGATCACTTGTCAGTGAGTACCTTTTTTTTCCTCACATCTCCCTCGCTAAATAAAATACATATACTGAAATGTTTTTACTAACTGTTTCTTTTTTCGCTCTATGATGATGCGTGTGGTTATGTTACACATTTTGTAGAATAATATGCGTTAGCGCATATTTACCGAACAAAAAGGATACTTAATTGGCCATCGTATATATTGGCCTAACGACATTTATTTATTCATTTTAAAGACTGGTCAAATCCTGGTTTAAAATAGTATTGGTCTGGATACATGTTAAACACTTTTCAATGATACACGTTGCATGAATCAAAATTGTAATGATACAAAATCACGATCATTTCGGGAATAACTCACTTCGCATTGATAGTTTTTGATTTAGGTTTTATATGAATAGACTTTGGTTGGTTCCATGATGAAGAAAAGAGCAAAATGTATGTAATGAGAACACGTGTCACTTTAACTTCATTTAAAATGTTTATGAAAGAAAGAAAAAAAATCAGAATCACAGTTCTTTCAGTTCTATGCCTTCACGACATAGTCATTTAACTAGGGATTTTGTTGCTAATGAGTCACTCGTTTGTGTTTCAATGTCACATTCTCTACCTATAATATTTAGTATATTACACCTCCACTATTATATACGTTTTGCCACATTTAGGAATCACTTAGGGTGGGCAAAAGACCACCGGAACTTGACTTTCACCAGTTTCCATTTGAAGATAAATGTTTTCATTTTCTGACATCCGAAGGGGTTTAAAAGAAATTCGCAATCACGAATAACAATTTTAACTGTTATTTACACACCAGCGTTATAGGTATTGCACTATGCACGTTTAGAAAACCCTACAACAAATCGTCCAGGGCCTATGTCGATTACTTTAAAATCAGTTAAAGCCGTTGGGTTGGAGGGACTTTCAGTAGCTGCTTTGTAAAACAAACTCAAGTTTGTCCGAGGTCAACTTTGAGGTATAGAGGGACAAGATGATAAGCCATTTTTGACATAATGAGCGAGCAATTAACGTTTTCACTGATAACAGTAGTTTTTACGTTAGTTGTTATGTTGTCTTACACTTTACACAACAGAAACATTCAAAAATGAGGCCTTTGACTCGCTTTCACCGCGTTGGTTCACAAAGTTAGTTTTAATCATTGCCATTCCAGTTGTTTCGTTGGGGAGCATCAAATTATGGTACAGGCTAGAATGGATTGTCCCCTTCGTCTTTGAAAAGTAATGAAAAAAGGAGTTTTTTGCGTTCTTTCACATATTAAAAGAGAAGAGTGGACGGTTGGATAGCAACGCAATATACTTACGTGTTTTGGGAGAAATAAAAGATGGATCCACATCAACAGCTCAACATAGAGTTCGTTATACGTAGATTCAGTCATAAGTGCTCACACTTGTGCACATTCGTATTCCTCAGTATTCAGTATTATGTGTCGTTCCGTACATGTAGGTTTCAGTTATACTCGGGTATACCTGCTTAAATTCTCGTTTGTGTGTTAAAACTCCACACTAGATTGAGAACCGTGTGCCACCGAAAAATATGGCTAAAATTTATTTGAAATTCAGAATTTCCCGTAGAAACAATCGAAACCACGTCCTAACAAATGGAAAATTAAAGTTGATTCTTATACCCTACCTGTAAAGCCTATCAACACAAAACACTCGAGTCATTATCTAATCCTAATTTCTCAACGATTCCTAGGCGCTGTAGCATTTCTCATACCCTTACAAAACCGTATGCAAGTAAATGTCAGGTGCATTCATAGTTTAGTTTTTCGTAAATGTGTTAACAGGAGAAAAACAATTTAAATTCATTTTAGGGTTCGAGCAGGTGCATGAAAGGGTCTGTAATGTATTTTTGTATAAAAATCAGAGTTACATGCATTCTTGTGAAAATCATTGAGTTCCGTAAGGTACTATATGTTAGCTAACGGTTGAGCCAGTTCTCAAATACTATTGCAGGCACCAGAAGGGTAGTAGTTTTGCATTTTTGGTTTTGAGGGCCATCGATGTTGATTTTCTTCAAAAAACTAAGTTTAAGAAAAGAGTCTCCGAAGATATAAAGTAGTAAGCCAAATCATTCCATCCCTCTTCAGACCGAAGTGATGCGTTTAAATGAAAGCCAAGTACAAGCATACCATTGAATTTGTCCCGATCCAAGAATTTCCCGAACGAGTTTGAAGTTCGAAAACGTGCTCGGGAGTACATATTTTGAACTCCGAATGAATTATGTGGAATTTACCAAAACTGGCATATTCTGGAAGCAGTATTAGATATCAAGTTGATTCAACTGTGTAACCCTTTTTGTTCATAGGAATCTTTCTAAAAACGCGTGGCATTCGCCACGAACAGGATATACTTGTCATAGATCAGTTCTCGTATTGCTTTATTACGAAGCTGAACTTTTGTTCAGCAAGTAATGACATCGATGAGTTTGTCTGTCGGTGCTCTAAAAGCCATATAATTTGGCCGATTTGCACCAAACTTGGCACAGGGATACTGTCGGCCATTCGCAAGAACCCTATCGATTTTCAGCCTAACTGGTCAGCCCCAAGGGGTCAAATTTCTTATTTTGACCGATTTGGACCAAACTCGGTACAGTGATACTATAGGCCACTGGGAAGAACCCTATTGATTTTGAGCCCAATCGGTCAACCCCAGGGGTCAGGGTCAGCGGTCAAATTTTTCATTTTAGCCCATATTTGTACCAAACTTAGTACAGCAATACTATTCAAGAAGGTCTTTTGCAAGAATTCTATTGACTTACGGCACTTATCGGTCAGCCCTAGGGGTCAGGGTCAGGGTCAGGGGCCAAATCTTTCTTTCTCTTAACTCTTATTTAGGGCGTTTCAATACAATCCTTTTCGGTTTCTTTGCCTTTTTTGCTAATTTTTGTCAGAGTTCTTTTGCTTCTTTTCTTAGCATTTTTCTTTCAGCTTCGTCATCATAGCTTTAAAAGCTATTATTTAATTTAGTTTCAAATATTGATGAATTCTTCCCATTATACATTAGCATGAATTGTATCTACTGACTAATTTAAAGTGTCAGTTGATATATGGCACCAAATGGAATGGCGTAGTTACTTGAAAAAAAATCCGAGAAGTGACATACAGTCAGGAACATCATTAGTCTGGCAAGAAACACATTCTGCTTTTGCATATGTTAGTGAATCTTTCAAAACATGTCTTTGAGTTGAGTCAGGTAATGCTGCTTTTCTATCATTACCCATTCCGTTGTTGTAGGATCGAATAAGACCAGAACAGAACATACTTCGCTACCCGTTTCCTTCTGTCAACTGTATTGTTCCGTATTATAAACTTGCTAGTTTCTTCAAATGGTCGATTCAAAATCCACAGGATACACATTTTCTCTAAAAGCACCTTTCTTCCCCATAATTTTTTTCATGAACAAAATTTTTGGTGCATTTCAGGACTGTCAAAAACAAACAGTTTGATGCGACTGACGAACTAGTTGTCAATTTTATCTCTGCAAAAAATCTGTGCACTATGCGGTCAAGATAATATGCTGAAACAGAGTACATGCATTAGAACCGGCAACTATTTCTTTGTTTAGAATTCCTTGATTCAATGCGTCATCATTTCAAATAATCTCATGAAAAGTTTTGCATTTGTTCGTATTACCAGGTTTGATTGAAATTTTACTTCGCGTGGGTAAGGAAACATGAAGTTCTCATAAAATGCGGAGTTGAGAGGGTTTTTGGCTTCAGCTGTTTGATATCTTTACAAAATAAACAAACTAATCCATTTCGTTTGTCTATGTCTAACCAGTCGATCTTGTAGAGACCGGTGTGCAAGAGCTTCTGGGCTAGGATACAGCTGCCATAAAAAACTGAAGAATCAGATGGAAGGGGCACACACGTTGCAAGACACCATCACAGTCAGCCACATCAAACAACTATGTAGTTTTTAATTTTTGACGGTTTTATAGATAGTGGTCCTTAAAACCTAATTCATAAGTGGCTTCGAAAAAAATTACATGACGAAATTTCGGTAGCATATAAAATCTTTATAACCGTATCTAATAAATATGATTGATTAAAACCACTACAAAATGATACTTTCACCTTTGCAGTAGTTAAAAGGTAGTGTATTAGATACATGAAACCTGCTTGCAATTACCATTGTGGTCCACGTTGAGTAACACTGTTATCGCCACACCGAAGCTATATGATGAACAAGTATGCCAGTTTAGGTTTCATGCTCTCGCACGCGTTAATGCATAATACATTGGCCATGTAAACGATATAACAATCGGCCAAGTTGGGTTAGTTGTGATTCAGCTGTGGAAAGTGAGTTTTGTGAGAACGTAGTGTCAGAGATTGGAGGAACTGTTTGATGGTGCATACAGTTAAGGAAGACGCTTGCGTGATTTTTGTTAATTATCTTTGGGCACGGTTAGACAGTAACGTTTCAAGTGAACAATGGCAGGGTTAGCAAGACGAGTTTATGTTGTCGGCGTAGGGATGACAAAAGTATGTTTGCGTATTCATATTTTTTATTAAACTAATGTGGGGTGCAATTTTTCATGGAGATTTATGATATTGTTTGCAATAGTTTTCAAAGCCGGGCACTTCCTTAGATTATCCAGAATTGGCACAGGAAGCTGTTAATAAGGCCCTGTCAGATGCTAAGATTTCATATCAACAAGTTGAACAAGCATGCGTTGGATACGTTTATGGTAAGGGTTGAGTAGTCACGATGAGTTTACCCGACTTAAATGTCAAAATAAATTATCATTTTTGAAAAAAACAGGGGACTCAACATGTGGGCAAAAGGCATTATATGGCGTTGGCCTAACTGGCATTCCTATCTTTAATGTGAACAACAATTGCTCTACTGGTGCGTCCGCGTTGTTTCTGGCGAAACAATTAGTTTCCGGAACACAGGCTGACTGCGTTTTAGCTGTGGGCTTTGAAAAAATGGAAAAGGGCTCGTTAGGATCTGCCTTTCCAAACAGGACGAACCCACTCATGGACCATGTTGAAGCTATGGTGAATATTTCAGGCTTTTCTCAGGCACCCGTTGCTGCTCAATTCTTTGGAAATGCGGGTGCCGAGCACATGAAAAAATATGGAACTAAAGTGGAGCACTTTGCAAAAGTTGCTTTGAAAAATCACAATCATGGATTTAATAATCCGTAAGATTTTCCAAAACTTAAAATCCAACTCAAAGATTTGCATGGTTAATTAAAAGCGGTTGTGTAAAAACGCAGGAATTCTCAGTTTCAAGTAAAGAGAACGCTAGAGGAAATTTTGAAATCGCCAGCAGTTCACGAGCCATTGACGAAACTACAATGCTGTCCCACATCCGATGGAGCTGCTGCGGCAATAATTGCTTCAGAAGATTTTGTCATCAAAAATAATTTACAGGGAACAGCAGTTGAAATTTTAGGAATGGAAATGGCCACCGATCTTCCGAGCACTCTTCGAAGACTCAAGTGCAATGAAACTTGTTGGATTTGACATGACAAAAACTGCAACGCAAAGGCTTCTAAGTAAGGCTGGCAAGGAGGCTAGGGATGTACAAGTTGTGGAGTTGCATGACTGTTTTTCTGCAAATGAGCTGATTACTTATGAAGCGCTTGGATTGTGTGGGGAAGGAGAGGCTGGTGCGTTTTATTGATAGAGGGGATAACACATACGGGGGAAAGTTTGTTGTGAATCCATCCGGGGGACTGATATCAAAAGGGCATCCTTTGGGAGCAACAGGTAACAGTTTCAAAATAGCTCAAATATTATAAGCTTTTTCTAAAATTTCGCAGTTTTTGTAATATTATATAAGTTATGACATATTTCAGCACATTTATGTTCATGTTCATGTGTTGTTTTCGATGTCTAAAACAAAAGTTGTTGGCACCAGTATAAGGCCAGTATTTAAAGTTGACAAGGACTACTTCTTTAGCATAGCATACGTAACGTAGTTCAAGTTCTGTTTCGAGCAGTGTCACTCTCAGAAAATATCTGCTTGATAACTTCAGAAACCTCGCTCTGTATTACATAAATTCATCTTATCAGCCCGCATCCACCCATACGATTTGTTAGGCGGAGCACATATCTTATTCGATTATAAAATTAATCGATCAAAATGAAAAACAAAATTTTTTTAATGGATAATACATATACTTGAACAGTTGGACATGAATATAATATTTAGGCGCAGACTAGATCTGTCCCACAGAATATTATGTTGTACTCACATATGAAATAGGTTTTTGTTCCTTCTTTTACAAAATATTTGTTTCATACCCAGCGTTGATAACATTTCCAACTCTGGACACTGGTCAAGCAAATAAAAGCACTTTCATTCATTTTCTTATCTACGTTTATCTTGGTCAGCATATTCCTCTTATACTAAACCAAATCCAAGTTAGTAGCGCCATACCACATACCTACGTACTATGAGTTTCTATATGAAACGTTAAAAACAAGGACCTTACAAGGAGGAATGACGTGTATTGCGTGATACATGTTGATTTGACTCCTGCTTAATAACCCCTATGGGAATATTTTTTTAATCTAATGATCCATGATCTACTTTTTTATATTCAGCTGATGTACATCATTTTGCTGTAGCACTTCGTAGGAAACGGTACATTACTAGCGGTCATGAGAAAATTTACAAAGAAATATGCCATGAATTTGGGGTATAATACCATTGTTTGATTTCTCGTTTCATAGGGCTTGCCCAGTGCACAGAACTTTGCTTACAAGTTCGTGGTCAAGCAGGACCTAGACAAGTTCCAGGAGCGAAACTTGCACTTCAGCATAATTTAGGACTTGGGGGAGCTGTTGTTGTTGCCTTATATCAACTTGGATTCCCTTCGTCAGCCGCACATTCGCACGAGAAAAGGTAAAACAAAATGGTTGTTAAGCCAATTGTTTGTTCAGGCATTTAAACACTTACTTAAAAGTATTGTTAATTGTGATAAGTAAATTAGGGTTATTGTTTGGGATTTGGGGTAAACAAAGAGTCTCAGCTTCAAAGTATCTCACGATTGTAGTAGGTGCTGTGGGTTACGTGCAACACGCGGCAACCTGAAAAACCTATTGATTTTTACTTTTCTTGACAGTAGACTCATATGATGAGGGCTGAGAGTCTACCAGTTGTCAGTAGCACGAAGCTGAGTGTGTCACTAAATGAGTTGAACTTTGAACTCGGAATTTTTGTTGTCAACCAAAGTTTTACAAGTAGGATAAGGTGTTGTGTGGAGGATACCAACTAAAATACTATTATTGATTTGTTTATAGTTTTGAAGGTAAAGTAGATTACTATCAACAGATGCTAAACTTATAGTAATAAAAATATGAGCTCTTGCTGATAGTAAATTTAAATTTTGAGTGGAGTTTCTGGTTAATCGTAAAACAAAGGTTTCCTTTTGGGAATCGTTTGATAATAAGTAAAACTCTGGTGGTTTTGTAGAGGTGACAACATGACGGTTACAAGTGGTGACAACTTTAAATGCGCTCCAGCGTTTGCAATGCTCCAGGCGCGTCTTGACGAGGATGGAGCTAATTTGGTGAAGAAGGTCAATGGAGTCTACTGCTTCAAGGTAACAGTTCGGCCCACAATTTACCTACAACATAATCTAGGAAACTAAAATGTTTTTACAATTTTGTAAACTGAATGTCTCTGTCTAACTGTAATGATTTGCTTTTTTGATGTCTTTTCCAGGTTGCTGGGGCAGATGGTAAAGAAGCTCATTGGATCGTTGACGTCAAGAATGGCAACGGAAAGGTGGAATACAATGGAAGTGGTGAGCTCTCAAACACATCACTTTACTCTTAACCTCAAAGGCTGTTACTAGACAAATTTCTTGAAAATTTTTTTTGGAATGAATTAGGTTCTGCGGACGTTACCCTTCAAACCTCCGACCAAGACTTAATGGACTTGATGGCCGGTACTCTAAATGCTCAAAAGGCCTTTTTCCAAGGTAAACTCAAGATCAAGGGAAATATGGCTCTTGCCATGAAGCTTCGCGAGTTCCAGTCTGAAATCAAGAAAGCCCTGGATGCCAAACTGTAAACTATCTTCCATAACTTGAAAATAAAAATACTTGAATAATATCTATCTACTCTATAAAGTTTCTTAAATCGTGCCCAAAAAATATTTTACTGTACATCAAAGTACTGACATTCAGAGAAGTAAATTTTTATTGTTTGAGTTTTTCTCCTCTATGTATTTCTTTATACCATGCTTACAGTTTACCTATTTTGCATGATTGTAACCAAAGTGCAATGAAAAACTGTAAGAATTATTTGTGATAATACAAACTATTTTCTCTCTAGTCTAGGGTAAGAAAATCCTACAAAGAGGTTGGAGGTTGTCAAGGTTCAAAGAATAAAATTTGATGTGTATTTTTAAGTCATTGTTGATAATATCCAAATTCGAAGAAAATAAACGAGATACCATATTTATACATGTGGAAGAGACTCTTAATCAATACGTTTCCCATTTTGTCGACACCCGAACGAATTATTCATCCCAATATCATTTTAAATCCGATGTAGCTACTAAAACTGAAACCTATGCCTTCCTCAAGGTTCGTTAAACTTTTTCTCTCATCCATATCTTACAACATTATATCAATATCACTACAATCCAAACTCATTCATGATACTTGGATGTATCAAGCATATGGCATTTAAATGTTTGTAGGAAAGCGTATCATGACGTTGATTCGCCGTAAAATCCCGAAACACATAGCAATAAATATAACGCAACGTTATTATCACCATAACTTAAATTACTGCCTTTTTTTGACAAGTTCATAAAAGGAAAAGTGACTGTCTCATGGAGTCGTCAGTACGTTTTACCTTTTCTCGTCCCATAAAAAATAAAAACCTGGCAGGGGAACCGTAGAAATGTCTATACTAACTTGTAAAAATCGATCTGTAAGAAAAAGCCATTTGCAGTTTTGGCAGATAATTTATTCATTGGACACTCCGTAAAACTTCACAACGCTGCGCTGTTGACTTATAGCTCTATCTGTCAACCATGATATTTTTACGTTGTGCCCAAGTTGCCGAGTTTTTTGTGTTTAATGATTCTCTTCGCTTGCATATTGTTTGGTCATGTGTGTTTATATTGAAAGGAAAAAAAGGAGGTCGGTCCCTGACCCAAGACGGAAGCAAAAAAGAGTTTCTTGGTTTCATCATATTTTTTTTTTGTTGTGGATACTACTTCATAATAAGCCATATGTAGAGTACTCCAGTTTATAGATAATCTTTATCCTATGCAAAGCTTACTGACCACCATACGATTATGTAGTTTTACGTTTTAACATCACTGCTTTCCTGATATGTTTGAAAAAACTGCATGTATTTAAAGCCATGATAAAAACCAGTCAAGTCATTGCCCTCCGTGTTTAGTGATTGATTGCCTTTCAGTATACCAAGGCAGACAGCCCATTGCGTGTAATCGATACTTCTTATGTTGATCGAAATTTTTATAATGTGAGTTCAACTCGGAAGCACATGGATCGTATGAATGTCCTCAGAGGTTTTTGTGTTCGTACAGAAAGAAAAAGAAAATCAAGTAAAATGCGTGAGTCAACTTTCACAAGTAAAAGTTTACTCACCCGCACGATTCAGCGTGACGGTAACAGGAAGCGAACGAGATGGTATTGTTATTTGGTAAAAACGACAGGGAAATATCGTATACAGATGTTAACATTTTATTTTCCCAGAGAAAGTAATTTTTATGAGCACATCTTCATTTTTATGTGAACGATACTAACATCAAATATATATCTTCCTTTTGTATTCCAAGATTGGAGAGGAGTCAAGACGAGTTTAAGGGTGGTTTGGCCTGGTCGTAGAGTTTTGTGGAAGAAAACGCAAATTCAGCAAAAAAAATATGTGTACTTTATTGCAAGGCTAGGATTTTGGATGAAAAAAAGGAAAAGAAAAATAGATAGGAAAGAAAGTAAAAAGGTCCAAAAAAACCTTTCGATATAATGCATCGGTACTCAGCGCCCCTTTTACGCTTAGACCAAGTGAAAGCATGCTTCTGTTGTATGAAAGTCTTGCACAATAATGTGTTGTTGAACTCAAACTGTATTGACAACAGAAAAGCTTCCGTCATTTTTTGTTCAACTCATCCTTCCGACCTGGACTATGACATGATGAGTGCCATTGACACTTGCAAGTCAGGAAAAAGCTATTCTGGTTCGAGTTATTGACCTTCCTTTTGTTTGTACATTAACTTTTCAGTTTGGGAATATCGCCGAAAGCATAAAAATTGGTCATTAATTAGGGGCTTAAATGACTTGGAAATTCAGTACATTGATTATTAGCTGTAATTTTGTCTCGTTAAGACTCTGAACGCAAAAAGAGTTTCTTCCGTTTTTATAGCCTCCATTATATGGATGGAAAGAGTTGCCATTCATCATATGAACACTTTTTACTTTTGTGTATCTGTCACTAATGAATGTAAAATTAGAAAAAGAAAACTACAGGATTTGGTGTGCTGTAAATGAATAGAGACTGGTACAAGCTGGGAACGTATGTCCTAAATGAAAAATGACTGGTGTACTTGTCACGAAAACTTACGAGTTGTCTTTTTGTTATCAATCTTACATGGGAACTAGCCAGACTTGTGTTATTCGGCATCCTAATGGGCCTCTTGAAAACAATATAGAAATCGAATTAC
>VICI01003447.1:0-13271 GCA_019593645.1 Akabosia matsudoensis | reverse complement strand
AATCTATTGCCCGTTCAATCCAGTGCCAGTGCACAAATACAGAGAATTTATAATTAGAAATTTTTCCAAATTAAGATTCCTTTTGTGTCAATTTTGGTTTCATTCTGGTTCGGAAAGGTTAGAAAATTGTAAAATTCCTCGAAACATTTTCTTGTAACTTGTTTCAACTTTGCAGTCCGTTCCGATTGGTTGGCTGCTCCGATATTAAAAATCGAGCTCTCTTCGTCATTCGAAAAGGCTGTGTACGAACGACTTCATCTGTAAAGTCACGGTGACAACTTATCTTGGCATCCCTATGGTTAAATGTAAAATTCTAGACATTTGAATGAAACAATATGGAACCAGAAGTTGGTATCCAACGGAACATACTTAGGTCGCATGGTGAACAAAACAGAATAGGTGTTATGGCAACTGACCTTTCACTTCCCGGGCTAGTTTCTGGCGATTTTTGCTGCTTTCATTCAAATAGAAAGGGAAGTATAATATTGCAAGTGCAATAAATATTTTGACTAAGTGACCTTTTCATTGTATTTCGTTTCTGTTTTCAGATTTATTTTAGGTTTCTACGATAAGGATAAGCCAGACTTAACTCTGTCTTTTTGCTGTGTTATCTTCCTGGACAATAACTTACAATCTCTCGGAGAGTTTAGGAAAATAAAGCATGAAGTTTAGTGGATATAAATTGATTCGTGAGCTGACTGAAATAATCAATAAAACATTCAGCCTTTAATTATCCTATACCTTGCAAATAGTTTACTATATCACGATACAGGACTGGACGCAATTCTGGTGACGGCCTATGTCACATTTCAATTTACTCTTTTTTATTTTGAATTCCACGAGAATTTTTTTATTTGCAGGGATAATTGTTAACAGCTGAAAAAGCAGATTTAAAATGGGAATATTTGCAAAGTAAATTATCAATTTGACACATTTAAAATACTATGAAAAGTTGGCTAAGAAGTGTGTGTTACCACGGCGATGAGGCGACACCATGTAGTTTAGTATGCACAGCTACTTCCGTTGTGTACTTTAACGATTTACATTAATGTTTTTGTCAATTTTCATTGAGTTACTGTTTGTTTGTCTGCCATTATTTCCATAGATTACAACTTAGAAACTACCCTAGAATTCCATTGTTCTCCAGGGTATAAATGCTTGTTTGTTTGATGTAATCGTGATTCATTTTGGCCAGTGCGATTCGTTCTAATGGATTACGCTGGAGGGTTACATACACCAGTAAGAGATGGAATATTTGTCCTCTTGGTTATCCTGATCTATTAAAGTAAAGTTAATTATTTTTAACTACGTCGAATGGTCATTACTTTCAAAGGAATCAAAGATTCAGTATTTGGCTTTCATCCGTTTTAATTTATGTTTGGGAAAGCCGCCCTTCTGCCTTGGAGAATCATTGTAACATATTCCAAATCTTTGTTCTCTCGCAACAGTCGCAAATGTTTTGTTTTTTTACCAACCTAGCGTTCGCAAGGGCGAGGGCGCAAATGGATATGATAGAAGGCATTATACACTCAGTCAGCTTTTCATCGTTAGCAGCAGCAGTCAAAGGGAACTAAAGTTTTAACTTTGACATACCCACTTTTATGATCGTAAACTGCTATGTTTTTGACGATTGAGATTTCAGACTAGAAATGAGCACGTTTGGCGCTTTTTTTTCATAATGGATGCTAACCACTGTGGTAACGAACTTCATCGTTTTTATGCAAACGCGTCAACAATCACATTTACTAACCGCACCAGCTAGTTTTGAAAAATTGCTTACGTTATAGAGTGTGAATACTATTTAGGCTTGGCTCTCTAAGAATCGCATTAGTATATTTATAGTAACATCAGTCAAAAATCATATGAACATTTCAACTATAACTTTTTTCGTTTTGTTTTGCAATAAAAAATATCATGATTTGTTACTATTTAAGTGATCGATTTCTTTGTTAACGTCTCCTACTCTACCAATTAGTCAACTTCACGTTTGAAATGTCATGTGCACACTGTGTACTTACGTATTGTGTGTGCGCCTTTATCAATGGAAAAACATTATTTACCAGCATGACTATTAGTGCCTGCTTTTATCACTGTTAACATTGATGTACACAGCAAAATCTTCCTTTTTATACTATTGTGTACTAATTTTCTTCTCAAGGCTGAACGGTGAATATCTGTAGTGCACACAATTTTGTTCTGGTGAGCTTACTTTGCACTACTTGTGGCTTGGCTCTCTAACAGTTCGCAGGAAGCAGCATGGAAAGTTTAACTGCCACCCTCTTTAGTTTCCGAGAACCAAAACAAAATCCGAAAAGTTGACTGATGAGCTGAAATCGTCCATATTTCGGAGTCGGCATGAAGTTTCCAACAGAATACTCAGAAGATAAACTCATATCAAAGCATCCATTAACGAACTACTTGACAGGATATTTTGACTGTGCCCACCTATTACTTTGCTCCCCGTTCCGATTTGTCTATAACAAAAATACAGGCTATTTCAGTACAAAGAAATGTCTACCCCAATTAGTGGCTTTCACAATCATCACGTTATTAGCGTTTTTCTATCATTTGTCTCTGATAAGAAGCGCATACAACTACTTAACCACCGGAAATAAAACTAGCCCCGCGAAATATTTCAATGCATTGGAAAAATTTATTATTAGAGCATTCCAAGTGTCATCCTTGTGGGTTTATTCGGTTCGACGAAATGAGATACTAAATGTTCTCAATTTCATTCAAGCTGAAAGCAGACATTTACCACGAGGGCTTATCAAAGTAAGACTGGGAAGCTACCAGCAAATTTATAAGCATCATAGTTTAATGCAAAAGTTATTGTCATGTATGTAGCTACAAAGGAAATGGGTCGTCTCCACATTATGTCTGGTATTTTCTGGAATCGCTCTGTACCAGCATCTTTGGAAAGACATTTTGTCCCCTCCATCTACGTGGAGATCATCGATTTGGAACCGAAAACTGATTTCCGAGTCTCAGTACGCATTTTTTCTGATAAATCATACGGAAAAGGGTCGCGAACCAGAACACACTGAGCTCTCTGCATTCCACTATTTCCTAGCTTGTCTCGGAGCAATCGCGAAAACTCAGTTAGCTATTCTGAGCTACTTGCCAGACCTTTGTCTACTCTTTGTAGTGTTAACAGTTTGGACTGCGGCCGACCAATTTTCGCGATTTATCAAACAGGACATGAAAAAGTTCCCAAGCAAAGATAGCTGGCGAAACTTGGTGAACAGCGATGCCAAAATTACAGCACTGTCGGTTTTTGCAGCAGGAAAAGTAAGAAGTTTAATTCGAACTGAACATGATAGCGGGAGAAAGCAAGGGAAAGCAAATTGGACGGATGTGTACAGGACTTACCAAAGTATTCGGGAACTTTGCCAGCTTATCAATCACGCATTCGGATCCTTGGTCACTGTCTACTTGGCCACCGCATTGTTGTATCAAGCAACAGGACTGGACTCTTTGATAACCACAAAAAGTACAAGTTCCAAAATACTGCTGATATTTTTTATTGGAACCTTTGGATGCGTATTTTTATTATCTGCAGACGCCTGTGATAAGGTAAATGCGGCAATGAACATGAATGTATCTAACACTAATAAGAATATGTATACATACAACATATGTATCATTATTCACAAAAATTCAAGTTGGAAACGTTGAAGACATGGCTGGCTAAGGATGAAAACCGAGTCAACGTTCCTTTGGACCAGTTACAAGTGGTCATGGGTGAGTTAAGAAATCGAGAGGTGGGTATTAGGGGAAGTAACATTTTTACGATTACTTACCCACTTTTATGGAATGTAAGTACAGGGAATTAATCTGAATAAACTTAATTTTATACATATTATATTTCTGCATATTTTTTTTAACTCTTACAGGTCGTCACTACAGTTGTTACCTACTTCATCATTTGCCTTCAGTCTCGACAGGACGAGCAGGATGAGAAAAGGGAAGCTATGCTGATGGCCTCTATTGCAAATTGCAGTAAAAGTATTTTGTAATAATTTGTTGAGAAATTAAGAGGTGGGTATTCGGGGACGTGACATCTTTACGATTACCTACTTTTATGGAATGTAAGTGCAGAGAATAATATGTACCAATCAATAACATGTACGACATATTTTTTAATTTCTGTTCACTCCTCGGTCCTCCGAGATTGCCAGTTTACGTATTCAGTTCTGATGTGACCTGCCTACGTAAATTGGTAATCTCTTTCGGATCATGGGAGAACGTAAAATTACGATCAAAATTCTACATTCTCTAACATTAAGTTTCTTTCAATCTTAAATTTTATTACAGGTCATAGTCATGACTACTTGTTACTTATTTTATCATTTGCCTTCCGTCTCGACAGCAGGGGCAGGATGGGAAAAATTGGAATGCCAGCATCTTAGTGGCTTTATTACGAACAGCAGTAAAACTGAATTGTATTGTAATAAATAATGTTTTGGAGTTTGCAGCCAGTAATAAATGCACGATTGTTTGTTTAGATGTAGGATTGAAACCATTGATAAAATTCATCTACTTTGTCCACAGCAATGCAAGCCTCCAATTATAAATCGATAAAGGTTTATTCAGAGAACAGAAATTGCTCACGTTGAGGTTACGTGAAGTCGTTACACGATCTTTATCGAAACTTGCTTGCCATAGGTGTGTCACTTGTGCACTCGTTGAATGCCGAGCTCGCGAAGACGCGAACGCACTAGGCTGTTTTTTTTAAAGTTACCGTTGATAGTTATTAGGATTCTTGGAAATTTGAAAAAAACCTTTATCTAGTGTTCGAATATTTTAATTATGACTAGGAATAAGTTCAAGGTGCTCTTTATATTGGCAATGCTGCCAACGATTAGTGTCATTGCCGAGTCGCCGTTTGCTTTTCCTACTTCAAGTTCACAAGCTTTCCCGTTTTTGGATGAGACGACGCAGGATACCACCACCAGCACTAGTGGAACGGGCTTTGAACATTCTAGGATCCACTCGTCAGTAAAAGGCGAGTTGGATGGAAATGTTTACCTTGCCTGGATGGATGACTGGATGCACAGCAACAGCAACTCTACTGGAACAAGGTTAGCAATTGTCAGAGAATTCATCCACAGCGTCAAGAATGTCAGGATCAAAGATGACGAAGGTATTCCAGTTCAATAATTGTACCAGAGCATTTAAATTAGTATCGGAATTACGTATGGTGGTAGTATATAAAACTATTTGTTCAAAGAATTAGGATTGCTGATGAGCGGACAAGATAAGAATCAGAGACCAGCATGGTGTTTCCAGCCATACTTTCTACGGATTTTGGTCAAGATGGAAATAGAAGTATACAAAATTTTGGCTGCGGTTTTTAATGATGATTCCTTTAAAGCGAAAAATTTGGTTCCTCTCGATAGGTACTTTGCAAGAAAAATTTACAGTTGCTAGACATGTATTTCTGATGTGATTTTTTTTCAATTTGCAGTTATCTAACTGACTATGAAACCAGCACGCTGGTAGCTCTCAATAAACTTGCGTTGATATACGACAGCACGGGTGCGATGGACACTGACGCTGACAGTGACCCGTTTCTGTATGTTGCAACGCACCCAGTCCTAGTTTATCGGATGATTAGGAGGTTCGCTCTGGATCTCCAACCTCTTCTGCACAAAATTAAACATCTTGATTATCGTAAGTCGACGTAATGAATTTTTCTGAAACACTTCTGTAACAAGTCATCTATATACCTTTCACCTACGTCAGGTATAATCCCATCATTGTGGAGACACGCAAACCCGAGGCAACTTGTGCTTCCCACAAAGGACGACTTAGATGATGCGTTAGTGTCAATTGTGAGGATTCAAGAAAGCCATTTTTTGGAAACTGAAAAGGTAGACGGTATACCACAACTAGAGCTAATAAAACTAATTTTGATCTACGCATCTAACTAATTTTAATCTGGCCTTAATTTTGTTTCCAGATGGCTCAAGGAATTTTAGGAACTGAGGAAACTTCAATCAACATGACCGCGTTTGGTTCCCTTGAACTTGGAACGTTCTATCTCGAGTTCAAAATGTTCGATCTGGCTGTACAGTGGCTAAACGAGGCAGTTTTGGAAATGGAAAAAACTGCGGATTCAACTGGGAACCCGAGGATACAGGAGTTTTTTCGATTTGTATTGCAGTCAGCAATCGATGAGGTAAATTTTAAACTTGTTATTATAATATTTGGCTTTACTGTTGGTGTGTCGGTATTTAATTGTTTTACAATTCTTTTTAGCACAATGCAAACTTGGACAGGACTAAGAACGGTCAGCTCCCTTATTTTGTGTACACACGACGAATTGAAACTCCCTTTCAACCGGAAATGTATACACGACGAACAAAGGAAATGATGGCGATAGCTGCTCAGGAAAGAAATAAAACTGTATGGGGCAATACGATGAAGTTGAACTTTCAAAGGCTCTGCTCCGGTGGAAATTTACAGGTATGTGGGTAAAAAAAATTCATTTTGATGTTTGATCATGGCAAGAGTTGACATTTTCAGACAAAAGAAGAGAGGTCAGGTCTGAAATGTTGGTTGGAAAGGTCGACCCATAAGATGTGGTACATCAACCCAATCAAAACGGAGCTCTTGAATGAAGATCCACCGATTCTGCAAATGTACGATGTGCTTGGAGACAAATTGATTGACAAGTTGAAGAGAGCTACTGCTTCGAAATTGAAGCGGTCTACGGTACGCTCAGTCACAATTCATCCAATCAGATTTTTGCGATACCATTTCATACAGAAGTATATATATATTTCAGGTTGTCAACTACGAAAACGGCTATGAGAGTATAACTGCTTCTGCAAGGACGAGTTCTCAGGCGTGGCTGGACGAGGGGGAGTTGGAATACATGTATCTCAAATCTTTGACAAAGCGGTATGAGTTGCTGACCGGTCTGAGGATTGGTTCTGTAGCGGCGAGTGACCAGTACCAAGTTGGATTTTACGGGTCGTCTCATCATTTTGATCCACATTTGGATGCAGTAATATTTTTTTAAAGCAATACTTTTCCGTAATAATGATCCTTGCCTAATAACAGTATAATGCATATTAACCTGTTACTATTTCACAGTTCAGTCAAAGTATCGGAGGTTATGCACGAGGTACAGTAAAAGTATTTTACAAATTTGGGTAATTTAGCCCTTATCAATCGGTAATTTTACTTGTACGTTTTAGCAGCTAGAATGACAACTATTCTGGCATACGTAAGTATTTTTACTTAAGAGCATGGACGTTTGCAATAATTTTTTAACAGATTTTAAACTCCATGATCGTTTTCTTCTTCTATAGATGAGTAGTGTGAGAGTTGGTGGCAAGACAGGTAATTTACGGCAGACGTAATTGTTTTCCCATTGTATTAAACACTTATTCCATTTTGTAGCTTTTCCTGCTTTGGGAACATTTGCCGAACCTATCAAAGGTTCAATCATTGTTTGGAATAATCTGAAGAGAAACGGTGAAAGGGATGAAAGAATGTACCACGGAGGTAATACATTGCATCCATGTAATGTAAACTAAATGAACTGGATAATTCTTGTCTTTCATTTTGATGCATAATTTTTCGCAGGTTGCCCAGTTGTACTTGGTGTGAAATGGAGTAAGTATATCGATTTTGAAGATACGTGGTTTACATGTAAATATAGTAGCTAATTTTCTCAATTGTTTTTAGTCATTCAAAAGTGGATTCACTACAGTCCGAATATGCAAACGCAATGTTCTCTGAGTCAAGATCAATGAAAAGCTCTTAATTTATCTTCATTTATTACAATAAACGAATTTAAATTTTACTTTTACCTTTACCAAATGCATGCATTAGATTCAATTCTATAGGTTATTCACACTTTACACTGATATATTTAAAATCGCTCGCTAATCTTGGCAGAAAATGGTTGAGGAGCAAGACTAATTCCATCTAAAGGTTCGACACTTGGAACTGGAAGGCCTGGCACGCATGCAAACTGGAACCGCTGCATAAGCGCAGTAAACATGAGGTAGTTACTCATCCTTGCTAGGGGCTCACCTGAAATATGGATCATTCAAATTAATTACATATTTACAATTGTACTATAAATTATGCTGCGAACATCAATACCTAAACATTGTCGTTTCCCGGCTCCAAATCCCATGACGTGATCCAACTTTTCACTTCTAAATTGACCATTCATGTCAAGAAATCTTTCAGGGCGAAAGTTTTCTGGGTCCGTCCAAAATGTTTTGTCCATATTTGTGGTCATGTAATTAACCATTACTGAGGTATGCTAGAGAGTAAACGAGATCTGAGCAGGTTTAAGTTATGTATATATATCATTTAATGAAAGGAAATGATTATAAATACCTTAGGAATAATGTACCCCATTAAATTGGCGTCTTCAAAATTGTAGTGTGGCACGGATATGGGAGCAACTGCTGTCATTCGAAGAGATTCCGTTATAACAGCAAACGTATACGGCAAACTATAAGAAATCAAATCCTCAAAAATGAATGTTAGCACAGAGACTTGTTAAAAGTAAAAAGAGAAGTACTTTGACTTGTCCGCATAAGACGGTAGCCGATCCCGGCCGACAACATCATCCAGTTCCTTGTGAACTTTCTCTTGGATTGATGGGTTTCTAACCATGTGCAGTATAGAAAATGCAATCGAGTTACTGGTCGACTCACTTCCGGCCCCAAACAAGTCAGTGCATATTTGTAAGAGTTGGTCTTCTGTAAATTATGAATGCACATCGTATTTAGTTCAAATAGTACTGAAAATATGGACTACCAAGTTTTCGCATGAAATCCTACTTGAAAACGTTGAGGACGGATCATTTTCGGATTCTTTCATAGCATCCAAGTAAACGTCAATTAGGTCTCGCGGAGGAGTTCCAGACTCACGCGACTCTTTGTGTTGGTTTACAGTTTCCTGTGTAAATTGTATTAGGTATGTATTATAGATTTATTTATTATAAAAAATATAACAAAGCTTATCCGTTGTTGTTTCTCTTTCATTTGTTACCTCAAGCATATCGAATGTAGCATTGGCACCAGCTGTCATTGCTTCAAATTGTTGTTTGAAATATGGCAAATGTCTTAGGAACGGATACATATTCACCAAATTGCCAGTGGGACTTGTTACCCGAAAGGATTCTTGAATTGCATGGAGAATTTTGCGAAAGTCTTCATCATCATGTTTAAAACGCTTCCCTGCTATGATAGCCCACAGAATATTGATAACCGAAACTCCAAATCGGTCGTGAATGTTTATAATTGAATCTTCACTGGTCTGCAGGGATCTCTTAATGGAGGCAATGCAATCTTCAGCTTCCTCATGAATCAATCCCTCCATGCTAGTCTTTCCGAACCCGAAATCGCGCAAATGGCGAAGTGTGAATCGTCTTTGCTCTTGCCAGAGCCGACCATTCGCAAAGAAAACCCCTAGCATGCGTCCGCCCCATCGATAAGTTGTAACGAACAGGTTTGGCCGGTGGATAAACTCATCTCGCGTGTAAAACTCTTTAGTTGCATCGAATCCATTTATGATGACGACTGGTTTTCCACCCAAATAAAATCCGCAAATTGGTCCGTATATTTCTCCTAGTTTGGTGAATGAGCCATAAGCCGTTCTTCCAAGCTTGGAAATGGCCAACCCTGCACCCACAATTGGATAACTTGTTGGACCTGAAACATAGGTTTAACTGTTATTCCCCTCTGTAACCGTTTCGATACGTTTACTGGTTTTACCTGGAGGAAACTTCTTAGGTCGACGGACTACTATTGAATTAAATACTATATAGCTTGTCAAAGCTATCAAAACCAATATTAGGATCATGTTGATAAGCGCTCTTGTACACTTGTGAATCACATTTCGTCACTACCAAATGCCTAATGAAAGGAAATCATGCAAGCACATGTGAAATTCAAACCTTTGTACGATTTAATACAAAACGACAAGCATGAAACAAGAATACCCTGAAAACAAACGTGGAAAAGTGCATTATCATCATGAGTAGATGTGCAGTCTCATGTGGAGAATTTCAAGGTTAACAAAACAACAACCAATTTATTATAAACCGAGTACGATTCAGATGGATGAGTATGATATGTATCAGTATTTGAAAAGCATTTGATAAGCGATCTTGAATTGTCCTCAATACTAAAAAATTCATATAATGAATTACAAATGTGGAAAACATCTGAACCAACAATCCGCGTTCAGAATGACTATAAGCATTCGCCTGTTAATACATACTTTACTTTGAAGATGTGTACTCATTCTTTGCTATTACTGGATACCTGTTTGGCCTTGTACTATGTAAAATACTTCTTTTAATTAATCTGGGGCTTTACGACAAATGTCGAAATTGGTGATTTGGATAGAGCTCCAAACTTTGCTTAAGCGATGGATATTAGATCCTTGGCAAGATTCCTGTTGCTTTTCAGCTTGATTGGTGAAGGGTGAATGGTCGGGTTTTGGTCAACTTTCTGGGGTTTGCAGTGAGAACGTGGCAGTGTTATATCATTGAAAAGGCTTGGCTTTATTCATAGTCTTTGTTTTTCTAGTTTTGCTTTCAGCTTCGTCATTATAGCTGTGGCTTAACAGACTTTATTAATTAATGTTTTTCATTCCTTCTACTGGACATTTAGCTTTTGCGTTGTCATCATGGCCTTGAAAGTACCTCTCAGTATAGACTTAATGTATGTAAATTGTGTCATCCGCTTCAGTTGAAATGTGCTGCCATATTTTAAAACAATAGGACGACAAGATCGTATGTATTTTCGCATAATCTTCACCTCCCTACTGTTTGGCCAGCTATCAGACCTCCGCCAGGATATCAAAACATAACCACCGCGAACATATAAATATTTGCCCATTTGTAGCACACAAATCCATACAAGTAAGGAAGCTGGCGATCCGACAGCTAGCGGGGCTTTTGTCAAGGGATCCAGGTGTTTCCAAAATCTTAATAATATGTAGTGTAGAAGAATCGGTTGAATTGTTAGACCAATATGAAAAAATAACACAAGACAGCCCAGAAATGATAGTAATAAGTCCGTCAGGATTTGAAACGAGTTGTATGCAATTCTAAGAGTTACTGGCCCCCTCAAAACATTCTCAGTCCGGTACTGCTTTTGATTCAACCGAAGCTCATCCGTAAATAGAATCGTTATGTATACTAACATGATTACTAAAATTCCAGCAGGTATGGTCAAGTTCAGAACTGCAAAGATTATAATGTGGGAGTTTAGCAAACTGACTAGGAGGCCTGCAGGAAACCATACGTCATAGGATGACGGAATTAGAGCTCCAAGAAACAGAGAACTGGATGGGTCATAGAGGCAAACAGTTACCACTAGTAATCCCATACTGAATAGTCCATACACAGTAAGAATGTAAATACTATCCACAACTTTATTTAGTCCGCTCGTTTCTCTTTCAAATTTAGGGGAATATCTGTCTGTAATAGAAATGCCAGTTAAATAATCACAGATTTGCTGTAGATTTTGACTTCTGCATGCGCTACAAAACTGTGATTACATTTTCTTACCGTGAAATTGCTGAAGAAACTTGAACAAAGTGTTTCCTAAAACACAAAAATCGCGTGGGTAGCAAAACAAGACTATAATCACTGAGCATGCCATCACCAAATAACTTAAATATGCCAAACTGACAAAATACTCCACGGCAGATTCTTTCTTTCTATGCTGGGCAATTATTACTGGTGTACAGAGTACCCAGGCGAATGTCAAAAAGTAGTTTAAGTTTACGCAGCGATGGAGCTTGCGGTTTTTCACGAGATAAAACTTTAAAGAGGTTTTGTCAAATGCTATTGAGGATGCGTTGTAGAAAATGGCAAATTTTGTGACCACGTAGATCAGATTTGGAAGCCGAGAGCTGAACATTTTTTAAAGAAATTGACAGCAATTCTTAAGTTTTCTTTACAACGAAAACGTAGTAGTTTCAGTCAGATGCAAGTTGTACTAAAGTAAGCTAGCTAAAACCTTCGATTTTACTTGATCCAACATCGATTATTATTATAAATTGAAGAGGACTATATTTAGACAAGTTTCGAGGCGTATCCAACTTGACAAAATCAATTTATGTTCTGCAATATGTTACTTACTCTTTCTAGATAAACAATATTCTTACAATGCGAAGTACGATACGAAGAGTGTTAGTTTTCCCGAAAATCATCATAAATACATTCAAAATATCTAGAATAGGTTGTCAGGATCGTATGTTGTTTTTGAAATGCCTTTAATCTATGGGATTTATGGATATAGAGGCATGACCTTTCATTATTGAATGCAACCAGCCCGTTACACACCGAACCCTTAAAGTAGCGAAAGCGCCATGCACCTCGTTCCATACACGAAAATACCCGTACCCCTCGTTCCTTGCACGAAAATACCCGTACCCCTCGTTCCTTGCACGAAAATACCCGTACCCCTCGTTCCTTGCACGAAAATACCCATACCCCTCGAACCATTTACAACGCGACAAAAACGTACCCAGGTTCTTGAAGCAAAATGGACGTACCCAAGTAGTACTATCGAAATATGCAATAAAATTTTTTCCCCATTTACGAAGCATTATCGTCAACATTCGTCACCCTTTAACTCGTGAACGTGACCACCTGACAACTTTAAACTTTGTCAGCCAGACCCTTGTCCAATGACGCTTGTGTGCGGAAAATATTAACCCTGGGCGCATTGTAGTTTCAAAGTTACAAAGCTTACAGACGGACGGACAGACGGATGGACAGACAGAAGAGACGATCCTATAAAGCAGATTTCGCTACTTAATAAAGCGGATCATAAACTA
The DNA here is from genome assembly GCA_019593645.1 of Akabosia matsudoensis. Taxonomy (NCBI): domain Eukaryota; kingdom Metazoa; phylum Arthropoda; class Collembola; order Entomobryomorpha; family Paronellidae; genus Akabosia; species Akabosia matsudoensis. The sequence continues at coordinate 437 of VICI01003447.1, read as the reverse complement.
TATAACTATGGATGGATACTCTTGTGTAAAAAAAGACTCATTACTCATTACGAAGCATAAAAGAATCTAAAATGTTTACAGATCTCGCTTAAGACTTGCTAAGTGAATTTTGATGAATCGTTTATATATTTTTACCGTTTCTTGCCCAGCAAGTTTTTCATTTTCTTCGTACATTTTTGCATTTCCATAGTTTTCCATTTCCATTCGTGCATTTATTTTTCCATTACTATTACTCCGTAAGTGCTTTATTACGTCACCGTCCAAAGTCCTAAGCCTTTAATGTCAGAATAGTCCTGACAGTCCGTATTTAATTTAGTGTCATTGAGCTGCATTTATTCTGTTTAAAGCGAACCAAAATTGTTCGCATTAAAGCGCATATTTCACGTGTAAATTCGGCTCGAGGAGCATCTAATATTTGCACAAGTATACTGAGAATT
>VICI01003446.1:0-13275 GCA_019593645.1 Akabosia matsudoensis | reverse complement strand
CCAGTATGACTTTGATGATTTCATAATTAATCATTAACTCATTTATCAAATCTTGGCTTCGTCAACTGAATGGCTTTTAAAATGCAAACTATCATCATTGCCAAATCTCTCAAGAGGGCATTTAAATAGGAGTTATGCGAGCCACGCTCTGTTTAAATATATTTAAAACAAACTCGTATTCCCCCGGAGGCCAAGAAACGTCCTGACGAAATTGAGAGTCTCAAAGAGGGTCGATATGTTCAGACGAGTTGACAACTGTGATTGTCGCCACCAGTTTGGCTCGACCACGGTACGAGTCAAGTTTCGATCGAAACAGTTAGGTAGGTAGTAGCCATCTAGCTAAACAGTGATGACACTAATACTCCTCTAAGAATGTCATTTTGCTAGACTAGAAAAGCTCTGTCGACACCTATGTTATGGAAATTACTCTTACTTATGGAAATGACTGGCAAGGCAAAAGCTTAACCATTTTGCATTCCTTGTTGTTATTAAAATAGGACAAGACTAATATCAATGTCGTGTCGACTAGTTCTCGTATCCTGGTTTAGAGTATTAGCTCATTTGTCTATGGGTAAAACCAGGTTGTATGAAAAAGTGGTTTTTTTCTTCACTGGACGGTTCCATAGATGACAAGGCATAAAAGACTTGTTGTTTTTTTGATACTACTTTTTATTTATATTTATAATATTCATTTCCCCATCAACTACAGTTCTCCCATCACCACATGCGCAACTTGTTTTCACTCTATGGTCATTTTCGTCGACAATTATCACCTGAGAAATAAATGACAAAATATCCTAGACGACAGTTACGTTCCCATTCCCATCTCGAATTAAAATAAATAATGATTGTTACTCAAAGGCAACCTGCCAAAAGAAACTTGGTGTTGCTGCCGTTTAATAAGTTGTTAGAAAGGCATGAAAACATCGAAAAAATAGTGAGAAAAAAAAGCATTCAAAAAACTGGAACTCGCCTTTACATTTATGTGATCACGATGACTTTCTTCTTCTTTATTCGACCAGACAAGTGTAAAAGGTATTTTTTCTTCTTCATATGAAGCATGAGGCTGTATAGTGTATAGGTAGTCAGGTTTCTGTCTAACGACACCCGATAGACTGTTATTTTTCAATTTTTTTCTTCTTCATCCAGGTGGCTGATTGTTTCAACAAGAAAAGAGAAGAATATAAAATGATAGTAATAATAAAATAAATGCGAGTTTAGATAGCCATTTTTAATGGAGCTTGGTGATGATGACGATGTGATGGTAATATTGGTAAAATTTTGTATGGATGTGTTGGTGGTATGGAGCAAGAGCAGTTGGCAGGAGAACCTCTCTAGTCGTGTTATGCTCTGACGATAAGACATTATCATTCCGTTGCATGACTAGAGACACAGGTAGTTGCACCGGTGGATCCATGCCTGAAAAAAGGGGCTGGTAAGCCAGATTTTTCGTTCGCTCTGCAATCATCATTAAACTCGTGTGCAGATATACTCACTGTAGATACATACATACGTACATACCTAGATTGTCTATTTTGTTTTGGTGTCCCTCAAGAAACTACGGTCTCAACTCAATGGATGGACTGATTCTTGACTAAAACCTGTGTACAGAGTCAGTGGTGCGGTTGGTGAAGAGAGTAATAAGAGATAAAAACAGACGTACATTCCTTCATCATCAGCAACATGTCTGAAAAATGTAATGGATAAAGAAAGAGGCGCATACAGGGTAAATATGTACGTATGCAGCCTATGTGATAACTATTAAGGTGCATTAACTCTCCAACATTGATTGTTTGCCACAACAGTCAGAATAAGAAGGAGAAGAGAATATGAAAAAAAAACTAAAAGACTGTTTCTTGCTTTTCAAACGTGGCTAGTGACTTTTGTCTTTTCTACATTTTTCTTCTTCTTAGAATCATTATCATCCCCACCAACAACATCACTCTGATAACTTACGAAAAAATGAAACAGTCAGTTCGTCAAGCGACATAAAAACTGAAAAGACACAAACTGACCGGTGGGAAAGGGTATTTGGTGATAATAAAGTGGGGTAGAATGAATTGGCTGTGAGATGAATAAGGAATTCTTTTTAAATGAAAACCCCAAGTTGAATAATACACTCGCACACAGGTAGCCAGGAAATGTCACTGCTGTTATGTTGGTGGACACATAAAAGCGATCAGAATTTTGCTGCTGATGTGATGACAGTTACATATGAATGAGTGATCATCCCTATCCGTAAGAGATATTCGACCAAGAGTATATTTTTAAAAGAAATATAAAGTCGTATAATTTTTTTAGTGTGAATAACTCTCAGCAGTTCACCGTTTTTTCAACAAATAAGTGACGGGAATGATGATGAATGAGATTTATAATTTTTTTCTTTGTTTTTTTATCAACTTGGAGTTGTTGACAGTCTGTCATTTGATAAAATATGTTATTCAAATGGTAAAACTACTTATTATGCAAGTAGACCATATTGAGTGTTTCACTTCCGCCTTGAAGCTTATTAGCTTACAATGAGTAACGTAAAATGTTGCTATCAAGATTCCTGAATTAATCATTATTATGATGGTGCCACGGTATTTCCATCCTAATTTCTTTTTACGATAACAAAACCTGCAATTGTAGAAACTGTTCATTTTGTCTCCTCATGTATGTGCACCTCCAAAGATAACATTTAAACAGAGAGAAAGAAATATATAGGCTGTCTCTAGGCTCTTGCTTAGTTAGCAAAAACGCAATGAAGAAAAATAATGCTTTCAAGGGTCAAAAAGAAATGAGGATTGTAACAAGTTATAGGTGGGCTTTCTATGTGTTTATGTTTTTTTTGTGTCTCTATTTTTCATGTTATTCATTTTAATATAAAAGAATGCATAAAAATGTAACACAGACAATGCCTAACATCCACTGTTGTCTTCTTCTTGTTCTTTCCTAGTAACAACATTATTACAAAAGAAAATTATCCTATTTTTTTCTCGCATTATTATTATTTAAGAGAGAACGAAAGGAGATGGGATGCAAATGCATGCATACCTATGTTCACCAGGCACTATTGAAAAAAACAACAATATGGACACAAATGAGAAAGATGGATAGATTTATTCCTCCCATCTTGTTCTCTTATTTTCTTCAGATTGGAATGCAGAAGGCACTCTGTTTTATTCAACTCTCCCTCTTAGCTCATATAATCCAGCTGGTTAACTTGTATATGACTCGCATTGGTTTTATGTAATACAACTTTTTGTTACCTCCTCCACCTCCTCCATCGTTGCAACTTGCCACTCATCATTAATCATACTCTCTTGAGTAACTAACCGTCTCACTATTTTTTTTCTCTCTTGCGGATTCAATTTTATTTCTATGCGTTTTCCCTCATTTTGCAACTAAAACTGCTCACTGTTTGTTTTTTTCCAAGTTTTGGCTCAACTGCACGCTATGTCTCTACAATAATTGTAATCTTTTCAGAAAAAAAGAAGAAAATTATTCGTTGTCAGTTGTAGTCATTATTGGAAAGAAACGAAGGCCCGAAGAAGCAGAACCCAGGGAAATTGGTGCGTCTTATTGCCAAAGCCACAAAGAAAAACATGGTCTCCTCATGCATACTTGTCTAGTTGGTTCTCCTCCTACTCCTCTCAAGTAGCTGCACACATGCATGTCTGAATACCTTGTGATTATCTGTAATAACACTTTCCTGTGTGTCCATGTGTTGTTGATGCACACCATTACGTACCGCAACTGCAACAATTTTAAACATTACCTCATCAGGTAGTTTCCCTGTGAAACTAAATCGACGACGACGACGATTGTCGGGCAAAGTTGGTTCTATGAAACGAAAAACGACATTTAGGAATAAGGTGTCTCCAGTCTTCTTCCGCTTGTTTCCACGCACGAAGAAGAAATCGTAGACACTGTCTGCACGTCTTCTCGCAGACAAACAATTTCTTATTTTTTTTCCTCTCTCTTAGCTTGGATTCATTTATCATTATTTTGATGATTGGGGAATGATGATGGTGCTATTATTGTTGTTATGATTACGACAATCTGAAAAAAGGGGGAAATGTATTTTTTCATGATGAGTTCTGTATTTCAAAAAAGCAAAACCTAAAATCGTCTTTCTGGAAGAATGACACGACAGTGGTTTTTGGTTTGCGTGAAGAAAATGCGCTAGTTCGGCAGAAAAAAAAACTTGAATGGATTGTTATTAAATAAATGATCCAGACGAGTTTGAAGAAAGAAAAGAAGAATGTGGAAAAAAGTCTGTGCACACCAGTTAATGATAAGTAATCCATGAAAAATGCGAAAGCACTTATCTGATGAGGTGCCTCGATTGTCTTGAAATCATCCTGGAAAATCATGAATAGTTGTTTCAAAAATTGAATATGGTATTGCGAAAAAGCTTTCAAAATGTCTTAAGTTAAATTCAAACAAAACATGATCAAGTTTAAATCTGAATTGTGTGTAAAAAAGTGGACACTTAAAAACCGGCGGAATCGCTGATGAATCTCACAAGTTAAATGCCATTTTAGATATGAACAAAGCAAAAAAAATATCATGACGTACAATTTTCATTGTCTAGTTTAAGCGAAAAAGCACATTTTTTCTTTAACTCTTCTTGATTTCGAATTTTTATTTACTTTCTCTGCTGGAAATTATTGACAGCTAACGAAAATGATTATAATTAAATCCTCACTTTTGCATACATTCTCATACTTTGATCCGACTTGTTTTCTACATTAAAAAATGCTTACTTGTTTCCTAATTTTTTTTCCTTCAATAACTGTAGCAATCATAATAATAATAATAATAAAACAAGTACGGTGATGAACTGGTAAATGCGGTCTTGAGAGCAAAAAACACCATCGTTATTCATTACTTCGGTGAAAAGACTTTTTTAGATTGTCTTGTTCGTCTTATCAGCAGTTAAATATTTTTTTTCTTAAGAAGCAAAAAACCGGACATTCCAACTACTAAGTCGACTTCAGAAAGCTGTTCACTTTAAAAAAATGTATTTTCCCATAATTTTCATCATCACCACGATGCAAAAAAGGAAATTTTCTTTTATAGAGCTTCGATAAAAACAATTGCTTTTTCGTGTAATTAACATTGTAAACAAAATGAGAATACTATCTACGTGGTTGCTAGAAAAAAAATTTCCATAATGCAAAAAAAATGCGAGATAGGCTACTGGTTATTTTTACTACTATAGATTATATTTACTTACAATGTAGTTTTTTTTGCAACATGTCGAAACTCCATGAATATTTTTGTAATCATGATCATTTCATAGCGCTCTTCACTCTTTTTTGATTTTTTTCAAACTTTATTACAACAGCCAAAAATGGAGTCCATTTCGTATATCAATTTTTTTTTTGCCAAACCAGGCATACGATATGGATTTTGCGGTCTTAACACTTATCTCCTCACTTTCTTCCCGAGCATAAAATATACATTTGTATTTTTTTAATCCAAAAAATATATACACAAGAATAATATAATACACTGTCAAGAGTCAACATTCCTTTTGCCAATCCAGGCTTCGATTTAATAAACATCGAATGTCGCTTGACAAAAATTCCTCCAAGAAAAAACATGCCTGGTTTTTTGGCGTTTTTTTGTTTCTTCAGATAAGGAACAACTTGCCCAATTTTTCTTTATCTTTAAGTTACTCTTCTTGGTCAAAATGCGGAGAGACCGCACCTGACGAAATTTCATATACTAACCCGTCAACTTGTCATCACTTGATCATTTCCATCACTTTCTAACCAACTTGCCATCCGCATATCGACTGCTCTTACTTAAGCGTTGGTTTTTTTTTCGTTTGCAAGACGAGAAGAAAAAAAAACCGTTGGCCCTGAAGCCAACAAAAGCGGACGACGGTACTGCTATGCTCAAGTGATACCAGAAAATCCTCAAGCCTCAAACATGCCTCATGGATGAGGCATACGAACAAACGCCTCCCCATTGCTTGGCGAGTGTACTTTGAGAAACGCTTCCGTTAGGGTTTTCAAGCATGCCTAGTACATAGGCTTGGCAAGAGCTGTGCAGAGTGCAACAAGTAAACAAGTACAAGACGCACTGCGTAAAGTACAATGTCCGGGTAACTAAAGCCGAATTTGGAGAATCATCCTGAGACATGGCAACGAACTTTTCGTAGCTGCTGCTTGCTGCTTGGCTGCTGTTTGGCTGATAATTTTCATGCTTTAAAAGAGCTTTCGTGAACAGTTATTTTTTTGGTATGAGAAGAGTTTTTTTATTAATTTGATGATTTCTTCTTGTGGTCTTGATAAAATTCATAGGTATCTGCGAGCGACCCTGATTGTGGGATCAACGCTGTGGTCGTGTATTCTTTTCAAGAGACCAAGTCATCGGGATACCATCAGCCGCTGCCATTTTCCGTGAATGGGGACACTGGAGAGATTTGCGTGACGGGAGTGCTTGATTTTGAGACGAGACATGCTTATGAAATTCCTGTGGTTGCAACGGACACGGGTGGACTGAGTAGTACGGCTATTGTGAAGGTCTCATTGGAGGATCAGAATGATAATGTTCCGGTCTTTTTTCCGGCCAAGTATAATATCAGTTTGAAGGAGAGATATGTTCCAGAGGGGCCCGTGATTTCGGTGGCTGCTGTGGACAGGGACTCCGGCAAGTTTGGCAATGTCGTGTACTTCATTCAGTCTGGGAATGAGAAGGGATACTTTGATGTGGATCCGAAAACGGGAGAGGTTAGAGTGACTCATGGACTCTCGAAGGAGAATCATGTGTACCAATTGCTGGTGTCGGCGAAAGATGGAAGTGGTCAAGTGGCAGAGAAGCCGGCCGTTGTTACCATAACAGTAGTGGATGCTCAACAACAACCACCGTTGTTTAAACAGGCGAGGTATACATTTTCTATCTCTGAGGATGCCCCAGCTGGATCTTTCGTAGGAGCTGTGGCTGTGTCGTCACTGGGCACTGGAAAAGTGAGGTTTGCGATTGCCTCTGGGGATCCAGAACAGTATTTTACGATTGATGGAAGCACTGGAGTTATTCGGACGTTGAATAAGCTCGACCATGAAATCCATTCGGCTGTATTACTGAATGTACAAGCTGTAGGTGAACACCCTCAAACAACGTTTAGCCACTGTCAAGTGGACATCAAAATTACAGATGTAAATGATAACCGACCACAGTTTGAAATGCAACAAGTGAGCATTTGGGTACCAGAAAATGCCAAAGTTGGTTCTTTGATTTATGCTCTTCATGCCCGTGATCTTGACTCTGGCCTCAATGGTCAAGTCGTTTACTCTTGGATTCAAGGGCCCTCTGACTTATTCAGTTTGGACCGAAACTCGGGCCGAATCACCCTCCATAAAAGTTTAGACTACGAAGACACAAAAGGCTATACCATTGCCGTTTCAGCTCACGACAGCGCTTCTCCTCCACTTTCCTCAGGCAATCTCACAATCAACTTGGAAATCCAAGACTACAACGACAATCCGCCGCAATGGCAACCGGTAAGATTTTTCTTTGTCAAATTTTCATTCCTCCTAATTCAAAAATCAGAATTTATTCCCCTCATTTATTCATTTACAATGTTGTACACAAATACAGGACTTTGTCCGATTCAGCCTTCGCGACACCCGGGTTCAAGCCGGCTCACAAGTGGGTCGCCTCAGCAGCCCAAATAAGCCAGCAGGAGGTGCCATCAAGTATGCCCTAGAAAGCATGCAAAACGTGTTTCGCATTGATCCCGATCTCGGTAAGAGTACAATCCACACATTGTTACAAATCCTATTGATACGTTTTACCTACACACATAATTACTCTGAATCCACTCCTCTCGCCGCGTCAATTACTCATTCCTCATCTTTTTCTTTTTCGCCTCTTTTAATGATCACATTTTACATCATCTTGTCACCATGTATGTTCACCATAACTGACTCCTACTCGAGAAGAAGGAGAAAAAAACAGCAACAAGTTTACTTTTTCTTTTTGCTCGGTGATTATCTTCGCTCCTCACTGAAAAGTTGACAAAGATCATGATGACAGGATGAAAAAATGTTATTGTTGTTGTAAAGATGTTCGCTTACCTTTAAGCCTATCGTCTTGACAACACGACGGGGGTATTTCGGTCTGAGTGCTGGGTGTAAAAAAGCATATAACTAACTGGTGGTGTGGAGGAGATGATGATGATGATGACGATGGAAACGTACATAAATCACGTCATGATTTTTTTTGGTGTTTGAACAGGTATTCTGACCACGGCTGTGTCACTAGATCGAGGAAAGTCGACCCAATACACAGTGACAGCAGTCGCTTTTAACAGCAATAATAACCAACAGGTCTCGCAGCAGCAAAATAAAGCGAATATCTCAGTGACAGTACTCTTGGGAGACAGCACAAGCTCAGGGACAGCGTCAAACAACAAAAAGAATGCAATGTAAGAACTGGAATATCAAGTAGCTATGAAAATTGGGATGAAGGTCAACGAAATTTGATGCTGAATCGGTGTACCAAAATGATGGCATGATTATCACATACATTTTTGTGTGTTTTACAGGTGGAATAATTTCAGCAGTGGTTCATCCGCGAAATACTCTGTGTTTGTTCCCGAGTCAATGACCGTGGACTCGAGAATTTTCCAAGTGATTGCTCTAGACGAGGATACTGGTAACAATGCAAGGATCAGCTATACCTTGGAAGATGGAGAAACAAGCAGAATGTTTTATATGCTGCCACATACTGGAACCTTGTTCTTGAAAATGCCGTTGGATAGGGAAGTGAAAGATTATTATGAAGTGAAAGTTGTTGCGACAGATCATGGATCGCCTGCTTTAAGCAGTAGCGCAGTTATAGAAATAACGGTACAAGATGAGAACGACCATGCACCTCAGTTTACGAAAGCCTTGTATAAATTTCAACTAGAAGAGAATAACAAGCCCGGCACTGTGGTTGGTGAGGTGGAAGCTGCTGATGGCGATGTTGGTGAAAACGGAGCTGTTTTGTATGCTCTTCAACCGCCACATGGTGACTTTCAAATTGATGCAAGAACCGGTGTGATAAGAGCCATTAGTCCACTTGACAGAGAAAAGCAGAGCTTGTATGAACTGCAAGTGCTAGCTATGGATCAGGGACACCCGCAGTTACAGTCTGACGTAATAGTTCATGTGGTTGTCACTGATGCAAACGACAACACACCGAAAATTACAGATCCTTCCCATGATGTTTTGCTTGTACGTGAAGAAAGCCCAGTTGGAATGGAAATTTGCCGAGTGATTGCAGTCGACCCGGACTTCGGAGACAATTCTATTATCACCTACTCCTTGGCACGAGATGGCTATACAGATGGGAAAGATGCGTTTACCATCGACCCAGACACTGGGATACTTAAAACCAAATCGGAGTTGAGCTACGATAAGAAGAGATTTTACACAATTGCTGTCATTGCGAGAGACATGGGGTCTCCTGCTCGGGAGTCGAGAAAAGAATATCGCGTCGAAGTATTGGATGCTTGGGATCCCAGAGCCAACTGGATGTATCTCTCCGCTAGAACCAAACACTCGTTCAAAGTGGCTGAAAACGTTAGTATAGGTTATTTAGTGGGAAGTGTGATGATTAGAACGGAAGACAATAGCGCTCGCCTCACATACACCATTCTAAAGGGAAACGAGGAAGGAAAGTTTGAAATAAATCGTGCGTCGGGTGCTATCCTGGTTGTGAGCCCACTAGACTACGAGTCAGCCTCTCACTTCTCCCTTCAAGTTCGCGTTAGCATGGACTCCGACACAGAATCCGATGAAGCTGTGGTTGCACTAGAAATCGAAGTAGTTGATGTGAATGACGAGTACCCCGAGTTTAGCCAAGATCCGATGACTGTAATTGTGTCTGAAAATCAAGCAATGGGTGTCCCAGTTTGGAATTTTACTGCTGTTGACCGTGATGCCGGTCTTAATGGGATCATCCACTACTCCATTCTCGAACAACGACCCCATGAAAAGTTTAGAGTGAATACTCTCACAGGTGGACTGTACCTGCAGAGCTCGTTAGACTTTGAATCTTGTGGTGAGTACATGCTTATCGTAGAAGCCATTGACCAAGCAGTGATTGTTGGTGAGCGCCTCTCAACCTCTGTGACTGTGCGAGTTCTGGTCGAAGATGAAAATGATAATGCCCCTGTGTTTAGCTCTGTTGATAATATTATTGTGTACAAGTGGGAACCACCAAACACTGTGCTTCATACTGTCATGGCTTTTGATAAAGACCATGGCGATAATGGCATCGTATCTTATGAAATCAGTGGGGGTAATATGAATAGTGAGCTGTCCTTGGACTCGATAACTGGGCAGTTGAGTTTGGTGAAGCCATTGAAAAAAGATGGAATTTTCACTGTCAATGTAACAGCCAAGGACCACGGCCGACCGAAACGAAGATCGAGCTCACAGTTACTTACAGTGCAAGTGAGAGATGTTATGGATAGCCCTCCTCAGTTTTCATCACGAAAGTATGAGGTGTCAGTGGAGGAAGGTACTTCCGTGGGAAGCCAAATATTCCAAATCACCGCTCTACCCGGTGATACAACTGCCCATCAAAATGAGAAACTGGAGTATTTGATTCCTGAAGGTGCAGCGGAAGGAAGATTTTCTATTGACAAGCACTCAGGGACGATTTACGTTGCCAAGAATCTGGATAGAGAAGAACGGGCAGAGTACACTCTATCCGTCTATGTACATGATAGCAGTTATATGTCTTTTTACGACATGACAACAATTGTAATCCGAGTTGCTGATGTTAACGACAATCAACCCAACTTTGAGGATACCTGCGTTGACCTCTCCGTTCCAGAGAATAGTGATTTAGGTGTAATTCATACATTCACGGCTGTTGATAAAGATGCTGGTCGAAATGGTGACGTCAGCTTTACGATTGCTGGCGGCAACGTGGACAATGTTTTTACGATCGATCTGCACAGTGGGCGACTCACATGTCGACCCTTGGACCGTGAACGGCGAGCATATTACAACCTGATGATTGTCGCGCAAGATCAAGGTATTCCGCCACAGAAAACCCAGTGCAACTTGACTGTCACGGTGGATGATGAAAATGACTCGCCTATTGTGTTCAAAGCCACGAACAAATCTGCCGCAGCATTTACTTCTTACAATATCACGGAAGCAACATTTAAAGAAAGTGGTAACTCCCACCAAGCATCCTACTACGCCAGCATTCCAGAGGATTTGCCGATTGGAACAACTGTGCTGTTTGTGGAAGCCCATGATGACGATATTGGCATCAACTCGAAGATTCGCTATGCCTTAAACAACGAAAGCCATTGGCACTTCTCTGTGGACAATGAAACTGGAGCGATTGTCACTGCTGGAAATCTGGATAGAGAAGCAATTAAAGACTACATTTTCGAAGTCGCTGCTACCGATGGAGGAACCTACGACTTTCGATCGGCTACCGCTCTTGTTCATCTTCATGTAACTGACACAAATGACAATGCCCCAGTGTTCAAGGAAAACCCAGTAGTTGTACAAGTTCCCGTGTACACCAAACCAGGGCAAAGTATCACTCAATTAGTTGCCACCGATAAAGACGAAGGATTAAATGGACAAGTTTCTTATAGCTTAGTGAATCCTACATCCATCGGCACATCCATGTTCAGAATCCAATCTCAAACAGGTCAGTTGTCGGCACAAACCAGCTTATCAAGCGAGTCTGGAAAAGTGTTTCATTTACTGGTAACAGCCAAGGACAAAGGAACATCAACGAAAACTGCAACAGCGTTGATTGTCGTAAAAGTTGGTGATCAACCGGGTAATGGAGTCTTAGCTTTCCAAGAGGAAGAATACAATGAATACTTACCGGAAGATGCTCCAACAGGAACATCCATCGTTAAACTGATTGCCCTAAGGACTGATGGTCGTCGGAGCAATATTGTATACTCACTTGTAGCTGGGAATGAAGACGATATTTTCGAAATCTCGACAAGCAAGGGCATTCTTAGGGTCAAGAATGGCGAGAAATTAGATCGTGAACAGAATCCATCGTTTCGTCTTGTAGTCACAGCAACAACAAGTGGGGATGATAACCCTGGCGGAAGAGTTATGAATGCTCATACCGTTGTAACAGTCAATCTCACAGACGTCAACGATAGCAAGCCTAGATTCACACAGAATTCCTATTTCGCTTCCGTATGGGAAGGTAACAGCAAAGGGACGTTTGTTACCCAAGTCGCCGCAACTGACTCAGACTTGGGAAGCAACTCCAGTCTCATCTACCACATTGTTGATGGCAACAACGACAACGCATTTGTCATAGATCCCCCATTTTCTGGCATAGTAAAAACAAATATAGTCTTGGACAGAGAAATTACGGACGAGTACAGGCTGACCATCATTGCTACCGACGAAGGAATTCCTCAAATGACTGGCACTTGCTATCTACATGTGAACGTTATCGATATTCAAGATCAAAGCCCAGTGTTTCCTCCTCATTCAGTTATTAATGTGAGTGAGTCCGTTCCTGTTGGCACTGTAATTACTACCGTAGTTGCCAACGACGTTGACACCAATCCAAGTTTAGTGTACAGTTTTGTCAAGCGAGAACAAAATCCAATGTTCTTCATTGGAAAGTACAGTGGGCGAATCACGCTGGCCAGACCACTTGATTTTGAAACGGATACAGTGCACCAAGTGGAAATACAAGTTAGCGATTCAGTTCATACTGCAAAGACTGTGCTCACTGTTAATGTTGTTGATGCCAACGATCACAGTCCAGTTTTCAGCGAAGATCCATACAGAATCACCATTTCCGATGATATGAAGATGGGTGCAAGAGTAGCTGAAGTACTCGCAAAGGATAAAGACTCCGGAATGAACGCTAAAATCAAGTATAGTTTGGAATTGCCCAAAGATTCGAATCTAAGAGGACCGTGCTTTTTGCGGATTGACGAAGATAGCGGCGTCATCACCACCAATGCCTCTATATCCAGAAAAGATGAGAACCCGTTCTTTGTACTTATTTTGATTGCCCATGACCAAGGAGAAGTCCCACGGGAAACAAGGACAACCTTGTGGGTGGAAGTTAGCTCGTCCGAAAACAGCTTGCTCAGATTCCCCCAACAAATGCAGATAGTGCAAATTGGTCGCGATACAAAACCAGGCAGTGTTCTTACTCATTTGAGGGCTGATTGCGTCAAGAATTTGTGCAAAAACTTGCACTTCCATTATACCTTGAGTGGTGGAAATACAGCTAATTATTTCACCATTGGAACGTAAGTTTTCAATT
>VICI01003445.1:0-13276 GCA_019593645.1 Akabosia matsudoensis | reverse complement strand
ATGTTATACGTAAATCAACATTGAAAAATTAAATTTTTCTTCTTCGCAACATACGTCAAAGTGTACTTCTAGTACAAAACAATTCATGTTTTTCAACTCTTTTGAGATGAAAATGGAACGATAGAGATATATTTTAGATGCAGATACTAATCTGTAATCATGTTCCTCCGAAAGAAAATTGCTGTGTTCTTACTCGGCGGTCATTGTTCTGCGATTTACTTCTATTCTTGGATTCGTAGCATCCTTTTGTCATCACAAACTCACAAGGCGGAAGACAAGACAACTGCACAAATAGTCAAAATACATAAATAAATCTAGCGGAGAACAACGTTTGACGTACACATGAATGAATTTATTAATTAATGGGCGACTGACTTACAGTGATTTATGGTGTCATCGTATTGGTCAATTGGCTTTGAAAAAATCCCCTCAATTGTCCTTATAACCTTATATCTGTGTGGGCACAAAATGCTTTTTTCAATGAATGAAAATTCCTCTTATAGCTCTAAAAAGAATTAGTCCAAGTGACAGATCCCGTTGCAAAAGCGGAGGTTTGAAACACTTAAACCTAATGAATTTTCTGATAACATATTAGGTTTGCTTTATAAAATGCGATAATAACAGCTCACAGCAGGAGCCTGCCATGTGGAAAACTGTAATACTTGATTGCTTTATGCTCCATATAAAAAATGGATTTAATATGCGCGCATTATCGTTCTCAAAACATGCATCCACGCAGCCTTCATGCAATAATGTGATTTTCATAGATGTCATAAAAACAATGATAAACTATGTGTGTGTGCGTTTGTGTACACGTATTGTGAGGTATTAAAAGAAATGACAAATGTGACTCAACTACAGCTTGTTTTTATCGGACGAAACAATCATGTTTTCATTTTATTTACTATACTTCATATTTATTTTTTGTAATATAATGTATCTCATGAGAATAAGATGCTCATTGAACTCGCACTGATTAACTGACTACTGTACTCGTTTTCTTTTTTTTAAACTACAATTATTTAATTGCATTCTCGATAAACATTCTTAAATAATAATGCTACTAATATAATTACTAACATTTGTATAGTTCTATCAATATAAACAACCGCATTTAAATTACTACTACATACTGAAATGAGTAGCAGGAGGTACGCTCACGAAGCGAAATCTGAAATCGCAAACCAGGAGGGAGAGAGAAAAATGTGAATAATATCATACACCGGTAAAAAGTAATATAACACGGGGTAAAAAATTATATAAACAGAAGTAGAGACCATTTTTCTCTAGCTCATAATATCTCTGCGTGGGCAATTAGGTTAAATCTTCACATAATACTAATAGGCTTTTTAAAAATTTCAAATATATATTTAAATTAAACATTAGATACGTAGTTATATCTACTTTTCAGTTTGTTTTTAGCTTTGTGAAGGTTTTTTCCTCAGTACTTGGTAGCATTTCACAAAAACAGAACTGCTTCGAAGGATTTTTAAAACCATTTCAGCAGCCTTGTTTGCAAATTGTATACTTCAATCCTTTCAAAATTATTTTTCACAGTTTTGTCTCATTATGATTAAAGTACTACTCATTATACATACCTGCTTCGAAGGATTTTTAAAACCATTTCAGCAGCCTTGTTTGCAAATTGTATACTTCAATCCTTTCAAAATTATTTTTCACAGTTTTGTCTCATTATGATTAAAGTACTACTCATTAATATACTCTAATTATTCTTTTAACAATACATATTACATAAATTACCCTAGATTACTACTGGAATGTCTGATTGATTGGTACTTGCACAAAAATAGTAATTTTTTGGTATTCACTGCACGGGGGTTGTTGGTTTGAAACGGAAACTTCATACAAAAAACGTTTTTCGATTGAGATCTACCAGAATACACTAATAATCTTGTATTTATGCCTCAAAACCTGAAAACGTATTAATTGTACGAGTGTTATCACAAAAAATAGAATTAATAACGTTGGTAAATTTTTAATGAGATATACAGAGGTGAGCATTAACGTGGAAAATTATGTCGGATGTCGGTCGGTACTCAACAGAAAAAAACATTTACAGTTTTCTGCATCCCCATCTCGTAATCTGGAAGCGTTCAAGAGCTAGTCTAGAGGAAACTTTTACTATACTAAAAGACTGAAAGCTATTTTTTTGTTTGGATTTGCGGTTAATTATAGTGATACGTGTGTGCTCTTATTTGTAGTAGTAACAATGCTTGAAAAGATTGAAATATGTAAAGTTACAATTATACGCGATAGCATCTTCACAGCCATCCTTTATTCCCTGTCTCTGTTGAAAATTATGTCGGATGTCGGTCGGTACTCAACAGAAAAAAACATTTACAGTTTTCTGCATCCCCATCTCGTAATCTGGAAGCGTTCAAGAGCTAGTCTAGCTAGAGGAAACTTTTACTTTACTAAAAGACTGAAAGCTATTTTTTGTTTGGATTTGCGGTTAATTATAGTGATACGTGTGTGCTCTTATTTGTAGTAGTAACAATCGCTTGAAAAGATTGAAATATGTAAAGTTACAATTATACGCGATAGCATCTTCACAGCCATCCTTTATTCCCTGTCTCTGTAAACTTGTGTTTAATAAATATCTAATTAATGTGCTCAAGCTAATATAGCAGCCCACAGAGAGTTTTGTCAGTAGACAGCAACTTAATTACTTACTATATCCGGACTACTATGATTTCTTATTGACTCCAGCTTGAGCTCATGCTCTCTAGCTTTGATTCGTAAGGCATTAATACTGGACGCTCTTCGCTCTACCTCAGCGATATTGAACTTGTTGAGCCCATCAGGAGTCGTATTTTGGGAGTTGTTTAGGGGATGGGCATTAAAGTCGCTGCTGTTGTTATCGCCCTCTGCATCAATCTCTTCCTCGTTACCACTCAAACTTCTCGCTCGACTACTATCTGTAGGGCTGCTTGAGGTTCTATCAGGCCTTGGCTCGGGACTGTAGTGTGGACTTGCTGTTGATCCGCCAAGAGGACTATGAAGTGACCCACCTGGTGTTGTCGATCCTGTCCCTGATCCCATTAGAAGGTGTTCTGCCGAGGAAGCCGCTGCGGATAGCGGATGTCCAGGAGGAAGTTGTTGGTTCATTTGTTGGGCAGCAGCAGCAACATTTAAATGAGCGAGGAGATTTTGAAAGGATGGTGGACCAGGAAAGTATGAGGCTGCTGCAGCAGCAGCAGCAGGATTTAGGAACGGACTACCTCGTGCAAAATTTAAATGGGGGTTGTGAGCATGAGCAGCAGCAGCGGCAGATAGAGCTGCTGAGGGGAAGTATGGAAGATGAGGACTCCATGGATGAGGGATCCTATGGGGCAACATTGAGTGCGCGGAAGTAGGCGGAGATGGTAAGGAGTCCATTGGAGAATGTTTTCGCATATACAATGCTGCCGGATTGAATGGGAGTTGAGGTGCGTTTGGTTGAGGACCACCGATTGTTATCGTTGATGGGTAAGGACTGTATGGGTGCGCTTGAGGTCCAACTTTTTCACTCTTTCGCCATTTCGCACGTCTGTTTTGAAACCAAACCTAAGACAGGTCAAAAAAGAAATAGATTAGATTAGATTTTTTTGTTGAATTTTCAGCAGAGATAAATGACTGGTCAGGTTGGGCAGACATTTCACGATCTAGAAGACATGTGGCAAGTTGTTAGTTATGCAGTAGCAAGTTCTCTTTTCTTATATTGACTACTTCCCTTCTCTGGTAATTGAACGACACACCTTCCACTTTACTGTCGAGTATCGGTAATCAACATGAACTTGTAATTACTGTCGTTGTTAGTACAGCACTGGTAATTAGAAGTGGGATGTGGTGGACGGAACAAGATAAAAAGTTTGAATCCAACACAAAATTCCTTTTTTACACTAAAAAATTATCGTTTTTAAGTTCTTTTTCTTGAGAAAAGGAAGGGATATAATATAATTCATCTTTTTGCCAGTTTTTCTTCGTTTGATCTAATTCCCCCAAAAACTATACAACATTTTCTTGTAAAAATGTAATAACAGTAATCAAAAGTCAAACCTTGAAAACGCCCCCTTTAAGCTAAATCCCCTTACATAAGAAAGATTTTACCGCAAAGCACGTTTCAAAAACAAAAAAAAACAAGCAAAAAGGTTTCCAAAAAACATTATCTTTTCTTTCATTAGACATTTTAAAGCTCACGACTCCCTACTGATTTCTAAATTAAACCGTAATGGACCTCTCTTCAATGAATCTTGATCACGTTTAGCTCATGAAGATGACGTACACCGAAAAGGAAAAACGTGGAAATTTTTGTGTAACTTTTCCTTAACTAACGAACCTACTTTGTCTTTAACTCGATGCGCTTCCAGCAGATGCATGTGCACAGTTTAATGGAATTCAAAAGTACGAGTTACACTTCTACCTGTTAACTCAGTTAATTGTTTAAAAAAATATGTGATGAATTCCTCAACATAATTGTTATTGCAGTTACGTTTCATGCTTCGACAGACAATTAAGAATACACTAATATCCCCATCGTGGAAAAATGGTCTTGTCCTTAGTGGAATATTTATGCTATACGCAAGCACTTGTCGTTTTTTATGAATCTTTTTTTGTTTTTCAATGCCAACTTATTCGTACACTAATCATCATTTTTAATAATTATCTGTGCTACTCTCGCTGTCATTATCAGAGAGTCTGCTAATTGCATGAAAGAAAATCACTATAATAGCCTGGATATTAGGATAATTTGAGTAATCAGACTTTTTAAAAATTACTCAATACACTCGCAGTCTGCATTTTAAACGTGGCAGATAAAAAACAAGCAGGAAATTGAGAGTAGAAAAATCTCTTCATTAGGAGCAACTATCGTCATTGTACGAAAAAAAGTGCAAGCATACTATTACAACTTGTTGCACCACATACTAGATCACAAGGTATGTAGTGTTATTCATCAACCGGCGAAATCCAGAAGCCAAGAGACAATGGAATTACAGTCAATAAATAAATAAAACTAGTAATTTCTTAACGGCTTCTCACACACAAAAAAGAGGTGCCCACAGCCAAAAAATGCTCGTACACCAGCATAAATTGCGGTCGGAAAACGTATCATTTGCAGTTTTGATTTCTCAGTTCTTATCTTTTTTTTACAAATTAAGCAATAAACTATGCAAATCAATATTTTGGTGGTACACAATCTTCTGTGAAAAGGGAAATAAAATGCTGTAAAGTAAAGCCATCGGAATACATGATTTTGTGATTAAAAAAATCTCAGTGGATTTGTATACAAATACAAAAACAATTGCTGAAGATTGTACGGTCAGAGATTGCACTTTCGATCCACGAAACAGAAGATGAGGTGAGTCGGGTTTTGTCATGATTGAAGATGAAACTTGATGATTAACCAGTTACTCGGACTAGCCTGACCCTTAATAACTGTAATCACTAATATCATCAAGCAACGCAAGTAGACCCCTTGTTTGCTAACAGTGTGT
The DNA here is from genome assembly GCA_019593645.1 of Akabosia matsudoensis. Classification (NCBI taxonomy): domain Eukaryota; kingdom Metazoa; phylum Arthropoda; class Collembola; order Entomobryomorpha; family Paronellidae; genus Akabosia; species Akabosia matsudoensis. The sequence goes on along the minus strand of VICI01003445.1, from coordinate 7,781 downwards.
ATTATTATTAGCTATACTTATTATGCTGCTATTTTTCTTTTATAGATGATGATCGCAGTAAAAACTACTAAAAATCAAATCAACATGAACCTCTCTTACAAAAAGTTTTCCCCACTGCAAAGAAGGACTCACGGACGATCGTGAATCAAACTTGATTGTTCGTTCGTTCACTTTTGTGGCCTGATAAGTTGGGCAAACAAAAATGTATGCCCTGGTATCTATTTAAAAAAAGTTACGCTCATAGATCTTTTAACTACCTACCCATGTACACGATAATTGCATAGCCAGTAGGGTGTCGGAGTCGTTAAATATTGACTGTGCCAGTAATAATACCTACTTAATAATACACTTTGATTGAGCTTTCTTGCTACTGTTTATTTCTGCTCTGTAGCTCAGATCAGGTTGATCGGTCAAATTAAGGACCTGATATTTTAATATGCTACATGATCTTGCCACAATATCTCATTCAGCCACCTTATTTTGTGATATTTGGTTATGAAAAAATAAGAGATAAAATATTGTTCATATGAAACTCACCTGTATACGCGCTTCCGTTAGTCCAACTTTCATCGCAAGCTCTTCCCTGAAAGAAAAGAAAACAATAGAAGCTTATTAGTATATTACGGCACTGTTTGTCAATAAAATACGGGTTGACTAATTATTATTCAGGTACGCTTTTCAGGGTGCAAAAGAAAAGCTACTTACTACGCACAGAGAGAAAAAAGAGGAGGACAGGTGCTAATATGAAATGAATGAAGGTCTTCTGAGAAACTCTATATCAGCGAAAAACTCAGACTGGAGCCTAACAAAGGTTAGGAAGTCAGTTTCTCCATCAACTTGTATAGAGAACAATAGGGAGTCAATATTATTCACCCTCATTGATTGCTTTTTAAAAAGAAGATTGGTAAAAACTTGATGTGTTACGTACACGCACTTTTTTGGCGGATGAAACAAAGAAGGAGAAAAATTTCGTAGAAAACTTCCTCAAACTCATATTGAAGATCACTTTGGGAAATTGTATGAAAACGTGCAATCTATAAACCGTGAGGTATGCTTAACAAGATCAGGTATAAATGGCCAGGTCAGGTAATAACCATAATCATAACGATAGAGTAGTCCGCCAAACAGGAAGTTGAGAATCAACCTCACTCATTTTCGGCAGACTCTTTAACTAAACGTGAGCTGGATTGTTACAAGATGTTCGTTTTTTTCTGAAAGAAGGGCAATTCACCGCGCAATGACAAAGACTTTTCTGTCAATTTTCCCCAATTTTCTTATTGATTCTACTCATTTTCTCCACTGTTATTAGCTCAACAAAGTATTGGTTTTTATCAGTTAGTTCAATGCTGGAGCTGACAATAGGGAAAATACCCAGCGTGGTCTTTGTTGTCAGTTAATAAGAACACAAGACCTTTTCGCGTATACCAAAAACCGACATCTTTCTTATGACTGTACCAGTAGTACTCAGTATGGTGTACCAGGATATTCTTTCGGCAGTTTCTATTCTTCATGTAACTCGTTTACTAAGATTTGGCTTTTATTTTTTTCGTGACTTTTTGGCTGGTCATACTCCTGGCCTGACTCATATTGACCCGGGAAACTCCAATTTATTTTAACCATATCATTACCATGTCCATTACTCATCAACTTTTTCCAGGTACCCTGCAATTATTTACTCAGTTTTAATTATCTTTTTGTCTCCATCCTGTTGTTTCATGTGGTCAAAAGCCGAAAAAGAGAAGAAGTTTCGCTTTCTTCTGCGGCACACTAGTATTGATGGTGGGATTGCAATATTTTACTTCATGCAGTTTTTCCCCATATTTCCTTTTTGTTTTGGGAAACAAGGCAGCGTGTACACTGGGTACAATGCAAAACGAGCAAGTTGACCAATGGTCACAACAATATCGTTTTACCACCTATCCAGAAAATGGGTATTATTCTGGTTGCGTAAGCTGTGGGAGGTCAACAGGCGAGTCAAATCTATTGTTCCTTTATTCTCTTTCCTCAGCAGTTTACCCTGCTGATTATGACGGTATCATCACACAGTATCCCAGTTTTCCTCACCTTCTAATGGGATTCCATGGGTTGTATGAGATGTTGGCCAACGCTGACAAACTGAGCGCGGGTTCAAGGTGCTCAAGTGGAAAAGGAAATATTTATGCATGTGTGATTGTTCTCATATTGTTCCCTTCGCTATTAGCACGATAGCTGTGTAAAACATTGTATTATTTTTACCTTATGTTGAGCTTTCTCAATAACTTGACTTTTTGACTAAATTCATTTGTAAACATTACAAGAACGACCTCTCACACAAAAGGAAACACAAAAAGGGGCAGGTATAACAAAATGAGTAAACAGTCAAGATTCAAAGGCACACATGGAGAAGAAGTAAATATCATTGTTCTGCTCATTGTTTCTTCTAATTTACCGTCTTTCTTCTTTCCAATTTTTCATTACACGGTTGAATCTGTCTATCCTTTGAGGGGAAATGAGAGACAAAGAGATTTTCAACAATAAATTGAAACTTCATCAAAATCGGCCGTCTGACTTTTTATAAACTATTTTCCTCTTCTGACATAATGCCGACAGCAGTAAGGCAAGGAAAGATCTGATTTTTCTTTGAAAAATAACATTGCAGCTAACCTCGTCAACAAGTTGCTTTGAACCAGTAGGAAATGCATGCAAGCTCAGCAGAAAACTGCGTTTAGTGCTAGAATTAATGCATGTTCGATGCGTTAAGTGGTTTGTTTCGCTGTTGTGGTAAAAAAACAACCTTAAAATACGACTCGCCATACATTTATATCATTCGTTTTTCGTGTGTCGTCGGTGTTTTCATCCAAAACACGCGTTTTCCAAAGAAAACCTTCAATGAAATGTTACAGAAAGGGTTGCGCAACATGATTGTGACGAAAAAAGCGTAAACAGCTCTCTGGAAAATCTGATGTCCTGAGAGTGAGTTCAAGTAATCGACAACACACTGGGGACGCCCTAGTGAGCACAATATTTCCTGACTTAATTAATGTAGCCTGTAGCTAAAAAAAGAAGGATAAGAAAGTGGTTCACTTTCTGTTAAAGGAAAAAACATTGAGAATGTGCGTGTTCACTACAGATAATCAGGTTCGAGATTTATTTACGAGGCCAAGGTTTCAAAAGTGTGCATACAATTTTTTATTCCATATGCACTATTTCGGTACATTACCAACCTATTTTTTATTATTCAGGATAAACGTGTGTGAGTAGAAAGATTTCCACTTTTTCCTAAACATTATCTCTATTTTTAAGGGGAAAATAATGACAAGCTCTAACTCACCTTGTGAATACGTCAGGATAATGGGTACGAGCAAAGCTTTTTTCCAGCTCTTCAAGTTGATAACTGGTAAAAGTGGTTCTGTATCGACGCTGTTTGCGTTTGGGTAGGTCATCCATTCCTTCAGAACCGGCTCCATCAGACAGTCCATCTTTCATCTCTTCGTCATCTCGGTCAGTGGTCATGTCACGAGGTGACCCGGTTTTCGATGAAAGCTGATCCCCTTCCGGTTCTGATGAGCTTCGTGGCGAGTCAACACCGCCACTATGATGATGTTCCACTCCTCCCCCACCACTTGCCACTGACGACTGGTGATGATTGTGATGCAACATGGATTTCACTGAGGAGCCGTTCGTCTCGGACAGCTCCCTGTCTGAATTCCTTTTTTGACTGTCGTTACTACTCCCATGATAGTCTGCTGGAACAATCAACAAGAAATAATTTAAAATCCATGAAAAAAGTCACAATCCAACATGTTACATCAACGCAACAACTCTCCACGCAGCGCCACTCGTAAAACCATGTAATCTTGTGTAAGCCGTAGATAGACATGCGCTTAGTGATCTGAAAGTGCGAATCAATAATAAAATTCATTAAGGTCTGTGCCTTTCATTATCAGCAGCCAGCATTCTTTAATGATTTTACACGATTTGAAAGTTCACTTAATTTAAAACCATTTTTAAATCGCCCCTCCTGAAACAAGCATGCCCACATTAGTAGTATCATTTCTTTTTCAATACATACAACATAGCGTCGACAGTGTCGTCTCAATTTTCTTCCAAGACAAAAGGAAAAGCACAAAAATGATGTAATTGACTTGCTAGTGTTTTAAGAAACCTATATAGGTATACGGTAGACCACAGTATATGGAATGGAGTGCCTTGAGAGTAGTAATGACCCTCTGTTTGTTGCAAGCCAAAGATGCCAGTCTCCAAGTGCGAGCGACAAGAGGAGCCATGTCGACTGATTTCATTCTGAAAGACATCCTTTTCTACTTTTCATTGAGGGAATTGAGTGAACCACCAGACGACAGAGAACAAGATAGGTGTGATTTGCCTTTATTTTTTTACTACCACGTTTACACACTTTTAATAGCTCATCTGATGATGCGTTTTACGCACAAACAAAAAAATGTTACTTTATTTCTATGCTGTCATTAGTTGTGTTGTCCTATTTTGTCTGCCTGCACATTTTCACGGTAAAAGTCTTTTCAAATGACTCTGTCTAGTTGACGTTTCGCCCAGTCCCACTTACGTTTTGTCTACTGTCTATACAAAGTTTAGACCTGTTATAGGAAGACAATTAGATTAGTGAATGAATTAAGCCGAGATGAGCTAATATTCATGAATATACGCAATGGCAAAGCTATAAGTGAAGTTTTTCGTTAAAACGAAACCTCTTCGCGGAGACAGACCCAAAGACAAGATCGATAAGACACAAACAAGGCCCATCCATTAGATGAGAAAAAAAAGTTCATATTAATACGTGAGTACGTGTAACTATCGATGTCTCCGGGTTTAGAGAAAATCCTTTATCTTGATACGCTTCAACTAATCATTGATTACAGAGGATGATGCACTTCACGAGAGTAACATAAAATGTAAAAACATCAGGTTTTTTTTCTTTTCACTTCTTCTGCTCTTATTTACTACTTATTTCTCTTATGGTGACTGCAAGCATGCTCCAGAAAATCAAACAGCAAGCAATAACATGAATTTTCTCTAAACCGAGAGCAGCTTCTGAGCAAGATGTTGTTGACCACTTCTTTTTGTCTTTTTTACACTATGTGAAAAAAATTACATCGACCTGTACCAAAAAAATATATTGAACAAGAGGTAAAAACACCCATAAAAATCATTGAAAACACCACCTTAAAATGTTTTATTTGCTACGATAGGCAATAATGAGGTATATTTAAATTACTTGCTTTTCGGGTGGCTCTTATTTAATTCAAGTTGTTCCTGTCTGTTAGCCCACTATCTGATTTTGTGTACATTGACCACTTCACTAAACACTACACTACAGTAGTACTGGTGCTTTGCTTCCCTTGAAGTATACCTAATAACATGATCTAATATATTATGATAATTTTAATTTAAGTTTTTATTTTTCATGAGAAACTGTTGGCTTTCCTTCAAGGGCTGTAGGCGGTGTGATGTTGCTTTCTGAGAAGAAAAACCATCAAATTTCTTGACGACAAGGTGGTGCTGATCTGTTCAGCGCACAGAATCCAAATAAAACTGATGAAAAATCTTTGGATTCCCCGAGTCAATGTGAGAAATTGAATCGATTAAGGATTCTTCTGTTTCTAGCCCTGTAGACAAGAACTACGTACACTGTCTTACCACAAAATGATGCATACGGAAACCAAAGAATGACATTAGAAGCTTATTGTCAAGTCATTCATCATTTTCAAAGCCTTTTCGCTACCCGTTTCGATTTATTTTTTATTGAGATAAATTTTGACCACTTTCAACCGATCAGAGTGAGAAAAAGTCCAAACTCACTGCCAGTATGATGAATAAGTATTGTTTTCTCGGTAGAGCAATTTAATGGTCAGTAAAATTATGATAATGATGACTGCAATGGATCGTCCTTTTTCTGTACAAAATTCGAACGTATGACACGATAAGTGGAAGTGGAAAGACGTTTATAGACGATCCCCTTTCTTTGAAGACTAAAAAAATCGTTAACCAATTTTCCATATGAAGCCGCCAAGACGGTGGATAGAGAGAACCTCTTTAACCACATCATAAAATAACCTCCGAAATAGAAACTGGTAACGTGTATCAGCATTGTATTTGTTCATCTAATAAAAAAGGGTTAGCAAACAAAAAAAATATTACGTTAAGGCGTACCAGCACATTACCCTTTTATTCAATTGCTATTATCTGAAAACAAACTAATGCGTTATTTCCTCTATTCACTATTATTCAAACAAAAAACGAAGACACTGAAAGTAAATTACTTTACACAATGCATTTATAAAAAAATACATAATACTTGTTGGTTTTTGCGTCTAATGATAGTATGGTAAGTGAAAACAGTAAAAATTTTCACGTAGACAGAAAGCCAATATTAAAGTAACACAGTACATAGGATACCATCTATTCTGACCATTGCGTCATCATCAGCAGAGGAGAAAGAAAAGCCATTATATCACCAGCACCACCATCATCATCACTTTGTATGTATTTTACAGTCATAAGTCATTAAATGATCAAGAAAATGTGAGAAATATTGAGACCCTCGTAACACGTACGCTAGACGTTCAATAATGATAATTTTCAGGTAAACAGGATTATGGTTGAATTCATTCTGAAACTTTTGATAAAACAATACAACAATGAAAAAATCTGAGGTTAGAGACATAATAGCGGAACAATATGATTGTTTCTCAATACGTTTTTACTAGGGTTTTTGAGTTATTCGTGATTATGCACTAATCCTAATTTATGTTTTGCTTTGATATTGTATCCACTATACCGCATTATCCATCATCATTTTCTCTACAAAAAACAGGGAATTGGTCAACCAAGACAAATAATACGAGGATAATTTTACATCGAAGAAACCTCAACAGATTCCTGTTGCATTGAGCAAAACTGATCCCGTCCAAACAGGAATATCAACACGACTAAAAGCATGACATAAGACGTGTGATAATGAAGCGAAAAAATGGAGGATGCCATTAAAACTAGTAAATTTTTGTACACCAGTAGCAGCTTCAAAAGTACAATAATAATGACCTGTGATACTTGATACGGATAATCTTGTGAGCAGACGCAGAAGCAACAATTTTTTTTCGTTTTATCTCCGTTCATATACCAGAAAACAAGGTGGAGAGATTTGCCAGAGAAATAAAAAAACTATTTACACCTGCCAGAAAGATTAGCTATCATATCAAGCGTATTCACACAACGACGCCTTCGAAACACTTCGTCTTGATAAAAAAAAAGTGTTTTCTCTCAAGAGCTTTAGTTTCCTCCGACGTCCGACCCGTCCACGAATTGAATTTGATGTTTAATAAAATACCGTGTGATGATACTTGTATAAAATTAAGGTTGAGGTTGCATGATCACAATAGAATTACGCCATTTTGTAGCTGGCAACGAGAGACACAGTATTTTCTAGTAAACCACCAAGCATAATTGCAAGCTCCATTAAATCATTTCAGTCAGGTGCACGGACGCTCTATCGGTTTCACGAAAATAAAGTAGTTTTACTATTGTCAGTAATGATAATACGAAGCGACAAGTGATGTGCAAGCAAGCATGACCAGCTTTTTGCACTTGAAACAACTCTAGCTACTTTACGGATCCCTTTCACTGTACAAAGTTGATTTTATGTGGACGCATCCGTAACTCTGCAAGAGTGTGCGGATTGCATTTTATTTATGTAGAAATAATTTCTTGTACATGTAGTACAATAGTATTAAAGAAAGAATTCACCGGCGATTTTCATTACTAATCTG
>VICI01003444.1:0-13277 GCA_019593645.1 Akabosia matsudoensis | reverse complement strand
TAATAATAACTCTCTTCAGAGTGTCAGGGAGGAGGATGCGAAAAGAATGGAAAAAGTTGACACCTTTCTCACCTTCCAGTCAAAAGCACGTTTTTGTGTTGCCTCACAAAGCACCTATTGAGAGGTGCACTACTCCTAAACACAAAAGCATCCACACATAAGCTAAACATTTCTTTTCAACGATTTACATTTTCGGACATATCCGTTTAGTCATGTCTGATGAAAGATCCCTTCGCCTTTTTCCTCCGTTTTTTAGTCAACAAGTTTTGGTTTCATACGTTGGTTCATTTTCTTTGAAAATTCGATGTGGTTTCCGTTCCTTTCCCACTTTATGGTATTTCTTATTTATTTACTATCTTTACCACGAGTATGAAGAATTTCGAGTCAAATCTGAACTGACTTGATCCTTTTGATTATCCTCAAAATCATGATTGTGTGGAGAAAAAAAATGTTTTGTGTATTTTAACTTAAATATCTGATGAATAGGTAAGAGAACACCTACCATCTTAGGCGAAATCCACTTGACCTAACTCATATTTTTTTCTTCTTTCTTTTTTCTCCACTAAACCTGAAGCTGATGGCGAAGACCTTTCCGAGTCAAAAAGTATTTTCATTGTGTAGATTTTTGGGATATTTCATTGAAAATGTAAATAAATAGTCGAGCACTTATTCACATGACAAGTTGATTGTAATGATCAATTTGGAACACACAACTTCAACGAAGCCATTTAGTCAATAGTGCGAGTTTAGAGAGTATTAAGATCTCCATGAAATATTAGAATTGTTCCACACCTACATTCACGTCTCCAAAGTAAACAGAGTTATTCATTGGCTCTTCCCACCTCCACCTTTCAAAGTTAGTCACCAGCGTGCACAAAAGGATCCCAAATAAATACATCTATTACCTCATGCTGTAATTCATGGTAAAAAAAATGTCTTTCAGAAAGAATGTGTATTTATCTCACCAGTGTAAACATATTGAGCCCACATATCGAGTGCTCCTTTGTCTACCTTCGTAAATTTTTAGAGTCTGCAATATTTTTTATTCCCGTTCGCACCTTTTATGTATTTTGAATAGATCTCTTCCCATCAGATTTATCTTTCAATGATTTTCCTCGGAAAAATTTGAAGTGCAGATGCCATTACTACGTACTTGATATGGGCGTAATTACAAACTATTACTTGGCTAGACTTGTTGCGTATCTGCTTGTTGCTTCCCACAGTGGTCAACTTGCCATTCTACTAAAAATATGTCATATTTCATTTTCTATGCGACGGGCAATGGAGCATTTCAAATGGTCGCTGTATCGGTCGTGGCTCTTGAGAAACCTTTCTTTTCTAGAATTGCATGCTTTGTACATCGAAGCAGTCCCTGCTTATGGCTTCAGTCGGTATGTTCAACAGGGAAATGAGAAACATAAGCAATTCACAAATTCAGGATTTGGCAAGAATGCATACTTTGTAGAGAAACTCCTACAGCTCAAAATCACCATTTACTTTCTTTCTGTCAGTCTTTTCCTTATTTTATTTTCATTCTTGTGCAAGCTTTTAGAAAGATGCTAAGACAGAAAGAAAAAAAAAGAAGATAGCTAAATGGACTGAAATTCTCTGGAGATGGCGGCTTACCGTGTCGCGTAGGACTGGGACCCGTCTACTTTTCTTGCCATTTTCTGCTGTGTATGCAGTTGTACAAAATAGCCTTTCACAAAGATGATGAAGATCAAAAGAAAAGTAGTATATGGTTATGGCGATTTTCGTCTATATGGCGGTTGAAATGGTAACCTGTTCGTGGTTTTAAAAAAACTAAGCCGGAAAGAACAACACCCATCAGACGACTGACGCATATATCACGTATTGTTCACAGGGTTTGATGCTTTTTCCGAATCGGCTTGCCCGACTCCTCTTTTCGTCTTGCTTGGGTCCATTAGATGCTAGAATCCTTAGGGAAAACGAGTCGAAGAGACGATGGGATAAAACAATATGGTAAAAAGGTTTCTAACGGTACAATAAAATGCATAATATTTTATTAGTATGTTTTGATCGGTGGTAGTTATGGGTATGAGACAAGGTATGTTGTGTGAAAGCAACTGAATCGATAATATGTCTTGTTCTTTTTCATATCCAGCCAGGTTCTGCAGTTTTTAGTATGTCGTACTGCAGAGAATAGCAAAGCGATTCCCTATAATGTAGACTGCATATAGCCAAATTTTTTTGACGGATTAAAACATCAAGCTATACGTACAATCATCATTTTTATGGAAGTACATAAGTTGTAAATATCCATATAGAAATTATTAGCTTCACTCCTCATTTCCATCCAAGATCACCCTTAACAAATTTGGGAGACTTGATTAATCTTTTATGAAGCGTGAATAATGAACTGTAAGGGTTTTGAACGGAGTTTCCTTAGATGTTGAAGTGCTATCCTCCGGACAATATTGCATCTCGAGCAATGTTGGTGATGATGGTAGTATTTTGGTGGGCTGGTTTCTAATTAACACTTGAAGTGTAAGTAACTCCCATTTTTACTATTGGAATGTCAGGAAGGAATTAATCATGCGAGCTGGGTTGACTGTTACACTTTTCTTTACCAGAATATTCAGTAGAAAATTTTACGCAGAGCATTATTTTCAGGTTATGCCTTTTGGATTGACAATAAGTGCTTATGCGGGTATCATATAGAATCAAGGGAACCAGCAGTATTCTTTTTTGGTAATTCAAATGTAATTTGTTGCTTACAACGTTTTCATTACAATCTTCACCCTGTATCTGAGGTTTCGATCTGCGTTGAAAACATTGAAATTAAAAGTTTTGATACAGAAGTTTCCCAAACTAATGATTTGGAAACACGCATGTCGTTTTTTTCGAATTAATCCTCATCAAACATACAATTCAGAAGCGTTGTTGTGAGCAGGATGAAGCCTTAATGAACGGTGAACCAATTTGCCTCCAGGTATCGCACGGAACTTTCGAGGTAGATACCTGCATCAGTGGGAACAAGGTGTAGGTAAATATTTTTACACGTTTATACCGGTGGTAGGGGTGCAACCAACTAAAAAGTGTAACATCATAATTCATGGAATTGGAGAGTCGGTTGCTGGGAACACTCTATTTCTTTGCTACGCTTGCAGATGTCTTGACTGTGACACCGTATAAGTTGAGCTGGGAATACGTGATTGAAGTTGGGTGCGGATGTAACGCTTCACCTGTGAACATAAATAGTCTCGGAAGTGCATGGCCACTTCTTGGAAACATGGATTAAATAAATAAAACTCATGTATCGATGACTTTGTTTAGGAGAAACAGAATAACTTGGCGTATGCAAAGGTGAACGAGAACATATTATGCAGTGTTTTCTTCAGTTCTTAGATGAAATTTTTTAAACGCTGATGACGTATAAAAGTTCATGATTTCTCCACATAACTTTGGGGCTAAGGCTTTAAGGCATTCCTCGTTTAATATAGATTACAATGTGGGCTAATCGGTCATTTCGTCCGATTGACGGAATAACTACGGTCATTATTCTTAATTTCCTGGCTTTCTTTTACGTTGGAGCGGCCTAATAGTCCACTAATGATCTTAAATGTTAAGCTAAGCATGCTATAGAAGCGGAACTTCGCTTGGCGCTACTGAAAACAAAATTGGAAATTGCCAATATCCTTTAAATATTCGTTAGAACTTCGTTCGGGTTTCAATCTCAAATGTCGCCTTACTCAAAATAAAGGCAAAAAGACAATTCGCCACAACACTGACAACACCACCGTAAAACTGACGAAAACTTCTACGTGTCAATAGTTTTCGCAAACTTAAAAAAATGGTTGTTCATTTGGAATGGTTCAGTTTATGCTAGATGAGATACAACATCATTTATGGTGCGGCAGTAAATATTTGAATCGCAAGTGACAAATGTGTGTACAATCGGCCGTTTTTATTACTTTCGTTTTATTACTGGCTTCATCTCTATTTTGCAAAGAATTCGACGTTGAAAAGTGAAATATATGACTTTCATACGTGAAAAGACGTCTATGAAGAAAGTACGCAATTCTTGCACTTGAGCAATCACGGGCCAATGTTTGTATTTAAAATTTGGGCGAAATTTCAAGAAATGTTAATAAAGCAATAACTCATCTCCTATTGCTATCGCGCGTGAAATGGAATGGCTACTATATATTTGGATTTACAACTGTGATGGAACGCATCGTGTGTAATTAACATCGTGATTACCTACCGCATTTCGCCTATTCCAGCAACGAAGTTTTACTTTTCAATAATCTCGCCATCAGAAGCTATATATCTCGTAGGATTATTAGTAAACGCGCTATTGCTTATAATAACAAGGTGAATGGCTCATCAAAGTTGCGTTCACATTCACTCCCTACAAAATCATCATCAGGAGTTTTTACTGATGAAGTCAAAGGGCTCCCTTGTGTTATCTTGTCGCCTCAAGGGTAAGCATTACAACATTATAATTCAGACCTGCTTCATCTTCTTCCTTATAAGATATAAACTCACTTCCACCGCGGGAGGAACGATTGAGTCATCTTTTATGGTGGGGGCTTTTAAGATGATGAAGCCTTTTTTTCTGCGCTAACATTCGTGGTGTATGGGTCCAAATTTATGTTTGTCTTTCTATCTATCTACATCTTTACTATTCCCTTCGGAGATACTTAGAAAACGTTATATGGGAATGGCACTGGCAGCAACAGGAAACAGAAGGGTCCGTCCTATCAAGACCTACCTACGTCCGTCTCCGTCCACATTTTACTAAACAACAAAGATTTTAACATCATCATCAAGGAAAGGGAATCCTCCTATTTTATACTGCTCGCACAAGTTCAATACACAAATACAAGACGTCCAATTTCACGCGGACACCGCACTCATATAAAAACAGACAGAAAAGAGTCAACCCATGCAATCCCACTGCTGGAAGAAAGCTCCTGGAGAGCAATCCGTATTATCTTTATGTGCGTATAAGGCGTCCAAAAAGAGTACACATTTTTTAACGATAAAACACTGTTTGTTTCATTTTTTTGTCAAAATTGTCTTTGCTATCTGTTAAAATGGTAGTGTACATATATCTGAAAGGGCGACTGTGACTGGAAATCAAAAGTTTCTTTCACAACTTCATAGCGTAAGAAGCGTGAAGCAATGAAAATGTACACAGAAACAGGTAAATTACTCTTGGCACATCTCATTTATACTACTGACTTTTCAAAACATGAATTGAATGGGAGAAGAAAAAAAAAAGCCAACCTTTGCGGTGGGCTCTCTCAACTTACATTTGTTACGCTGGACTCAATGGGACTGTCATTATTTCTGGGAAAGGTTTGTCAAAAGCTGAATTGCCTGTAGGAGTTATAGCAACAATAAAGTTGAAAGAGGAAGGAAGCTCAACAGAGTGCGTATAGAAGGGCCTCGTCACTCAGGGAAGGAAATCTTTGACACCTGGAGCTTTCTTGGACTATTACGTATATTTTTAAGTGTGACTACGCGTGTATTGATATGCACAGCTAAAAAGCAATAGAATGGTATAGATTCACTCGCCACCCACACAACCTGTGGTTGTCTTGGGAGTCCTTTAATGGATTTCTTCATTTCCCCTGTCCAAATCTCGAATTTAGGAGGTGAAATATGCCTGCACGCACAGTGGGACGAGGTGCGGTAGGGCAATTCTTTCTCAATGTTATGTGTACACTCTTTTGTTACTCTTGATGACTCTGTTGCTCCTGCTGCCCAACCAATCTATTCAAAACAGAAAGAAAAGGCAAAACAACAACAGCAGCAGCTAGCAGAACAATTGAAAAAAGTCACAAGACCCGAGAACACTCACACGAAGCTGAATTTATATTGCTTTAACACAGTCATCATGAAAAATCATCTTCTCGTCTGCATTTTTTCCCCTGTTCCATGCTGGCACAGAAATTGGAGTAGGAAAGACTTTATAAGTAAGGTTCACCTTTCTTGCCATGTGTCTGTTTACTTACTATTGACATTTTTTGTCAATATATTACAACACTGTATATGTTTATAGTGCTGCTTCAAAACAAAAAAAATGAAAGATTACCATTCAAAAAAGATTTTTATCTTGTTGAATCGCCGCTACTTGTAGATTTCCTTCCAAAAATGACCAAATGACTTATGCACCATATACGTTGCACAATAGCTATATAATGTTGACATTTTAGCTCGTTCTTTACTACTTACTAGTGTATGTTTATTTTATGTATTTTATTCTTAAGACGTACATCTTTCAAACTCTTTTGCATTAAGGTTTTTCCCTTTAATGTGTAATATTTTCACATATATTTCAAACGGTCAGACCAATTGCATTTTTTGCTTTGAAAGGCCTAATAATGACATTTTGAGCAACATCATTCCAAAAAATTCCATACTGGCCTTAACTCAGCGTACAGTGAAGTGCGCATTTTTTCGCTGTTTTGAGAAAAGAAACAGCATCTTCCAACAGCAAAAAAAAATCTAGCGAGATTATGCAGTAGACTCCCCACCTGTCTCTTCAAGGGTTCCAGCTGAAAATATCAGCGTGCGATAGAAATTATGGAATGCATTCTTAGACATACTGCCAAGACTGAAACCCATTTGAGTCTCACTTACTCATTCTGAAAATGGCATTCCTCCAAAAACCAGCATCACCACCAAACACTACCGAGTAACATCAACAGCAGCGGTGTAATATCTTCATTTACCTCATAAGGTGTTCATTCCACATTCATATTATTGGTACATAGGTATACATACTAGTTGTAGAAAGTATTCACCATAAAGTCAGATACGTAACAAAGGTGCAGGGAAGAACAAGAGTTTTTTTGTATAAAATTATGGAAACTGAACATAGTAATTGATAAATCTTACAACTAAGACAAATTACCAGATACAAATCCTATAGTTGCACTGTTATGTACCTAAGTAGTGTGCCGAACTAGCATTATAATATTTTGTAGCTACTTTATACAAAAGTATCTACAGTCGTATAATGAATAGAACTAAAAGAGAGAGGGATCAGTGTGAATCCTCATGCCTCTTGCTGTGGTTAAAAAAATATCCCGTTTAGATCGTCATATCTTTGATTACCAGCGGCAACGGCATCTTAGACGAAACGCCTTTTGATATTTAACATTAGCCCCTAGAACATATTATAGAGGTTGCAACAGCAACAAGTAACAACAATAACAAAAGTTTTTTTTTGCTCAAGAATTGAGATATAACTCAGTAGAAGAAGTTGATAGATGCAAGAGAAGAAGTCTGAAAATTTGTCTTTATCACGTTTCCCCATTGCACGAGAAACTCAACGAGGATAAAATCCCTAGCAGTGGAGCTCACAGTTAGTTATGCGCTTCAAGTTGTCAAGCTTCACGAAAATAAGTTTACTCTTCTTTTACTTATCTTCTAAGACTCATCGCCATTTTCTTCTCCAAGTGACGTTTTCAACTATAAAAAAACGCTCGGGAAATGCCCTTTTGCTTCTGTTTTTTTGCAAATAATGCACTCTTTCTTTGCGTTGTTCCCTGTCAAGTAGTACATGCTACAAAAGTATGTATTGAAGCACAATTTGAGAAACAAAACTGAATACGAACACCCCAGCAGGCCACACGACTGTTGTGTGAATGTTATGAGTGCGAGTCCTTAACCCATCGTATTTCAGTCAAAGCGAAAATCAAGATTTCACACAGGCAGAAAAAAAGTAATCGCTGCTGGCTCCCTGACTTTTTTTTCAATGTCGTTTGATGAGTAATGACTCTAGCTTTGGAAGAGAAGGGCGTTTTCTTTGGATGATGTGCATTTAAAGAGTATATAATGAAATTGTAATGATAGGATAACTGCATGATGTTCAAGCGATTGTCTACCGGCCATACCTTGCAAAAGTATGGGATCATTTTCTTTCTACTGTCCCAAGAGAGCAAGCAAGATTTAGGATACCGAGAGAACCACGACAACAGCCAAAACGATTACCACAAGCAGATTGGATTATTAGATCACATGAAGGGCAAACCGCTTCTGGGCTTTACACATTTTCTACTATTCCAATGCGACTGAGTCTTGCACTAATAACCATTGACAACAGCATGTCATTGTCAGGTATAGTGTACATATGTCTCATAACTGGAGCTCCTGACTTGATTTTTGGTACAGTGGTTATTGCTTGACCGCTTGCAATCATTTACATGTAAGCGCACAGCAAGGAATCGCAAAGTTAAATACGAAGGTGAAGACTTCACAACTTTTCAAATGTTGTCAAAAGCAAGTAATTTACGGTCATAGTGAAAGGATAGCAACATTTAGTTTATGATTTTGCGAGTTGCAGAACAGGAGGCGGTATATCAATATGTAACTAACGCATGCATCTTAGCCAAATTAATTTCGGAAAAACTACAGAATTCAAAGTTTCAGTACAACGAATCAAAGTTTAATCTGTGCAATTATTTCATGGCTTAAGCATAATCCTACCTTCATAATCATAATCATTCCATTTATTTGTACCCTATAAAGTTGGCGCGACTCGCTGGACAACATTTTACTTGACTAGGCTGCTTGCATGTTTTTGCAAAGGAAATTCTTGCTGTTTGCATACGATGGCAGTAATTCGGAAAAAAATGAATGAAAAGGGATCACTGCATAAAGGCAATACAAGCAATAGATGCACTGATTGTTTTATGTATGAAAGTAGATGTAAAGAGACTCGTTTTTTATTCTGTTGTTAATTGTTACTCACCGATCATGACTACACGATAGATGAGTCAACTTGATCGTTCAATATGCTATCACAGCGAGCTGAAGAGAGAGAGGGAGATCATCATTCTGTGGTAGTCTATTAAGGTTATTAGCGAATTTTGACTTGAAAGTAAGCACTTTGACTTTTTAACAGTACGAGTAGCATGTCCGTACCAAGAGATCACGACATTGATAGCAACTTGCAGTTGAGAAAAATACAATAATGAAAAGGTGAATGTGGAACAAGTAAATCACTCGCTCATCGTACCAACCAGATTAACTATTTAAAAAGCAATATAAAAAACGGTAAAGGGCAACAATAACAACAAAATAAACGATTTTTCGCAGTGAGAGAATTCAGCTAGTTGGTGGATTCAAACTCTTTTGTGTTTTTTTTCTCTTTCTCCTATAGCTGATTGTAGTGAAATTCTTACGACATGATAGCTCGTGAATACCGTTAGAACAACAGCTTTTTGCCTCATATTGTACCCTTGTGCCTCTGTTTTGAATTGAAAGAAGGTTGTATTATTGAGAGTGAAGATGTCGAGTCGTAGGTGAAAAATGCACTGCAACTGTCTTCTGCAGAAGAATGGCTGATTTGTAAACACTAGCATTTTGCCACTGAAAATAAAACAAAAAAAAACAAGCTTTTTTTATTGTTTAAGTTTTGGTGTTCATTGCTCTGAAAACTGACGCTGCTTGTGTTAATTTTACAACTTACCTGTATAATTATTGGGTTGAGATACACATGTAAGTCGCAACCTGATAAATAGATGGGTCCAATTGCCATATGAATATTTTTACGAAAAGGTTTCGTGAAAACGCTTAATATTATAATGAAAAACTTGTCGACTAACCAAGAGTATTTTTGTATGCCTATGAACCCATGAGTATCCATAATAAGATTCGCAAGTCGCCCCACGCCGCAAATATTCACTCATTCGTTTTAAAATGGAAAACAAAAGTTTTGTAAGGCATCTATCTTATATTTTAACTTGCTTTAAGATTTTTCTTTTCTCAGGTCTTACTACAGCTATGACGCAAAATTAGTATTGGTCAATTACTTCACGACAGTTTTCTTTCTTTAAGCGCTAACATGGCAGTAGCTGAGAGTTTATCCATTTTAAAAGTTTGTCGTGCGATACATATGGGTTAAATTATTGTTGCCTGTGTGAAAAGAAGACGTGGCTGTAATGATGACACGACTAATTTCATGAATAGGAAAAGGGTTACGCTTCTGTATACGTTGCCAACCCACCCCTTTCATGTAGTCAATATTAGTTGCAGATTTCGCAGGATTTTCAGCGGCTTAAGGTGATGATGTTACCAATATTATCTACTGCAGAGCATCTTGCCTAATATCTGAGAGCACACGCTATTGTTCAATTCTATTATTATCACTTCATTATTGCAATAACCTGACTCCAGCAGTGTTCGATATTAACGTTCGCCGGTAGAAGTAGATGAAATCATTAATGAATGAAGTTATAGTCATTTGGTGTAGGATAAGCAAGCTGAGAATAGATCGTGCTGTGATAATATGGGTCAATCTTTGCGTGTAGTTGGCTTTCCTTCCGTCTTCACTCAAATTGCACATCATCTTGTCATTTTCATGACGATATTTTCCTTATTGTAGCATTTGCATTAAGTCACCCTTTCACACGGACTCTCCCTCCTTATCTTCTTCTTTTTGCCAGATTTAAGTTTGTCTTGTCTGACCAAGGGTTGGCGTAATGGCCGTCTTTTTGCACCATTGTCCATTCAGCACAAACAATCAACCGTGCATGACGAGTGCAGAGATGATTACGATTTGGGAATTCATGTTAATTACATTTTTAATTCGTCTGACCAAGGGTTGGCGTAATGGCCGTCTTTTTGCACCATTGTCCATTCAGCACAAACAATCAACCGTGCATGACGAGTGCAGAGATGATTACGATTTGGGAATTCATGTTAATTGCATTTTTAATTCGTCGAGTTTGTTAAGTAGCCAAGTTTCAAATATGACCGAACTATACAATGAACCTCAAACAAGGTAAATTTTCCCACTATGACGTGAAAAGGCAGAAGATTAAATTTAAAAATTAGAAATTTAATTTGATAACTGTTCGGGAGGGTGGGTCCTTGTAGAACTTGCTTAGAGTGAGTATTCGCGTAGTGCTACTCTTTGTTTGAGACCTTTCGGTGTGAAGAACAGTATTCATCAACTCATCACAGTAGCAGCAGTAGTGATCATAAAGTTTTGGAAAATAATTAATACTGCCTCTTTTATATTTATTATGGTCCTTATAAACCTCATGATAACGTCCCAACTTAAAATTTTGGGAGTGGATTTACTGCTATATCGGAAAAATGAATTCTTTTGACCATCACATTACTTCCATCGACTTTTGTTCTCTCTCCTCCTGTTAATTACACGGAAAATGGTTCCAATGACTGCATTCTGAAAATGGCAATAAACGCCTCAAGATCATCCCAATACTTAAAACTTCCATTATGAACAGATTATTCGTAACATATGCCCCGATCGCACCAGAAGAGTTTCAATGAGAAAGACATTTTCAAACTGCTTCTGTCTCTAACACTAATTATCCTTGCATGGAAAGATACGCAAGACAGTCTCACTACTCATTATCAGGATCACCACAAATAACGCTATTACTCGCAGAGAATCACACCAAAAATATAATGATCTTTGATTATCTCTTAAAAATTAAAGGAGTCAGATTAGAAACAACCTTGTTATTGAGCACTTTGGAGCTTATGTGTTCGCTCATTCAAGAAAACTCATTCATGGGCACTGACTTTTACGACAGGAATTATTCAAAAAGATATCTCATCCCTTGTGCTACCACCACAACACCACCTCCATCGTCACCAGAACTGGTAGCATTGTATTTTTACTTTACCACACAACCACCTCCTCTTTGAATTTATTCTCAGCTATTCATCCTCCTCAGCCTCATTTTGCTTTATGCCAGATATAAAAAAAGAAAGTTAAGTAAGCGCTAAGCAGGGTGATGTTGTACCAGTGTCTGATCTGAGACAAAAAAAAAGCTTTTTATTTTTCACCTGAAATACATTGCGATACTCATATGCCTGTTTGTGTGGTAATTACACGGCTGGCGATTACCAGGAAAGATTTTTTGATTCAGAATAGTTTATTTCATTTATCCCTTTGAACATGATGAGGATCGTTTGAAGGGCTGAAATATAGTAATTCAAAGGAGACAATGACATGTTTCTCAAAGATGAATATGGGAGTAGGTTGGGTGATGATGTGTTTCGATGATTTTTATGCTTGACACTCTTCACTGGCTCTTTGTCTTTTTATATTGTATTTCACTTAAGAGCCACTAAATTCTAGGAGAGAAGGAGAGGAGAGGCGAAACACTGATATTTAATGTATCTGTTCCGGCTGAAAGAGTTTTCTTTTTTTTACACCAGCGATACGCTTCCTACATGGATTTACCATATTAAAGGCTATCTGTCAGTATGTGATCTTCTCGTCATTTGCCACGAACTGAGCTGATAAGCAGGCATAAAAAACACAAGCCTCCTTACTAATTTCCACACCTTGAAATCCTGACATCCTCTTTCATCCTAAGAAAATTCCAGCCAAATAGGTTTAGTCAAGTAAAATACTGATTTGGATGCAAAAAAAAAACTTACCTAATCTCGTGTGAATTCAGTGTTCAAGAACAAGAACACGTTTTTCCGGGAAAAAAATCTAGTAAAATCCTTTATACCTGCAAAAACGGTAATATATGTCATGAAACAACGAGAACTTTTTGATTCACGTAGGTGACCGTGACATTTGTGGTGATTTTTTGTCATGCTAATTTCTGTATGGCTGACACTTGACTTGTAAACCTTGAAATAAATTACCCTCAACAAACTGGAAAAACATGATACATGCTCATAAAACTCAGCTTGTTCTGGTTAATTTTGTTTTCCTTTGGCTCTGCCTTCAGCTACCGTGTTAAGCACTACAAGTTACAAATGATTAACTCGTACATTACACACAATGATATGCAATGTTACACCAAAAACTAGTGACATGTTGACAAAAAATCATTACATGTTTCCTAAGTGACAAATCTGTGGGGGACAGATTTAAAAAATTGTAACTAGAGCAACAAATGTCAGTTAACAGAATGTACCTTACGTACGTTTTCGATGTATTTAGCCACAAACTTATCTTCAAAAGTATTAAAATAATCGTTTATGAAAGCAGAAGGGGTAAAAGGATTCATCACCGAGAAACTTAATCGGAATTTTGTTGCTTTGTGCACTCCTCCTAAGCCGGAGGAAAATACCTCCGTTATAGCTATTTTGGACAGCATATGTTTTGGTTTGGAGAAACTGAGCTACTGTTTCTACCACAGCTACCCCTTTTCCTCCTATTACTGCATTTTGATTACCCAAAGACGCTCCTACATTTTGTTCTCATCTTTATACGTACCGGTCCTTTGTTTTCACGCATCATTTCGTACACAATTCGGTAGCGTCATGGGGTGATGATGATAAGCCAAGACGATGATCTT
>VICI01003443.1:0-13287 GCA_019593645.1 Akabosia matsudoensis | reverse complement strand
CAGAACAGGCAAGGTCTGAGGATCTTATTAGTTGATTTCTCGACAGGAAATACTACTACATTGACTTTCTCCTCTTGGTTGTGTCGTAAAGTAGCGGGATCGTATACTCCCTCGTAATATTATTCCATCATTACCATAGTGCACAGAAATCAAAGATGGATTACATAAAAACTCGATAAGAATTTAAATCATACTTTTCGGGATTGTGACCAAACTTCCAAATTGTAAGCGGTAAATCTAATGTGGAGGAAGTTGTGCGTAGGTATTTTTAATATTCTCGTTCACTAGTGATATATTCTTGAAGCCCAAATGTATGAAGATTGATGATGTAAAATTTGTTTTAAAAAGATACCGAACTGTGTTCTGTGAATGCAGCAGGAAATGAATTTGATTTATGGACAATTCGATACATCCGGATGAAAATGTATTTGATCAGATCACAAGAAACAAGAGAGAAACAACTTAAAAATAAGCTTTTCATGTTACTCAGTTAGATCTAAGCTCTGAAGAGGAGTTCTAAGTTATGAGTTTATTCATTGTTTCCTCTTTTTTTATTACAAAGTCAACAATTATTCTATTTCTTGCAAGAATCCAAGTATAACTTGTGGAATTGAGCTTTTTTTCATATAAAAGTCAATTAAAAGCGAAGTAATCATCTTATAAGTAAACGCTTATTGCAAATCAAGCACAAAAGGAGTATTTCCGCACAGTAGTAAACTGATTCAAGTAACACCTAATTTAAATAATGATTAACTCATCTTAGTCCCATTTATCTAAGTTAATTAGATTGAGCGAGTCAAAACAAAACAATAATAGTAGTAGTAGTATTTCAAACCATTTTAAGCCTAAAAAACAAGCTCTTAAAAGTACGTCTACGATAAAAACGGAACAACGGGGCATCACGAGACAAATTTCACAGTCTAAAGCTTGGCACTTCGAAACAAGGCAATACCAAAAAAAAAAAAAAAAGTATTTCAAACTATAGAACAGGTCATTAATCGACTAGCACTCCCCATGGATGATTAATTTTCCCATAGTATATGTCCGAGAGCGTATTAAGAACTCGTAGGAACAGGGGATTGGGCTGGGCTGCTGTGGGGATCTCCAGATTTTCCCCATTATAGGAAATTGAGCTTACTGGGCAAACGATACAAGCCGTTCCAGCGCCAAACATTTCGAGCAACTATTAATATTAACAAAATATATAATATTAAGTACGAGTTTGAATGAATGATTACAAATTCTGAACGTCTATGAATTGATAACTTACTCGGCCTTCCTTGATAAGCTGCCTGATCTCAGGCATTGTTATCGTTCGTTCAGTGACCTTGTAGTCGCCCCATTCGCGACACAGCTCCAGAGTACTTTGACGTGTGACCCCGGGCAAGATAAGCCCATTCAGGTGTGGAGTTATCAGTTCTTTTTCTATATCAAAGATACATGACTCGTAAGAATCACGTAGTTCATTAAAGCTTTAACTGGTTTTTAGTTGTGCCTACCTCCGTTCCGGTTTTGAACCACGAAGAAAATATTCATGGTTCCTACTTCAGTAGCTTGGTGGTCTTCCCCGTATAACCACAAAACTTGTTGTTGTCCTTTTGATTCTGCCGTTTTCTGGACGTAGACGGTCGGACCATAGTTGCTCCCTAGCTTTTGGTCTCCACAACCTCCCGGCCAAGCTCGGACGTACTTGGGGTCGGCATACAAGCTAACCGGCTTGAATCCTGTAGCAAAGTAAGGTCCAACTGGACACAGTATCACAAAAAGTTGAGCATTATTGCTCAGAGCAACTCCCAAACTGGGATCCGTTCCGATGAAAGTCGGTCTGATATACAAACTGCTTGTCTCCGAGTGAGGGATCCACTCCTGCTCCAGCTTGACTAAACGCTTGATGCACTCGACAAATTCATCTGGGTCAAAACTGGGGAGCATAGCACGCTTAGCCCCTCGAAGCAGCCGCTTCATGTTCAAGTCTGGCCGGAAGAGGCGAATTTTCCCGTCCCCTCCACGGTAGGCCTTCATGCCTTCAAATAGCTGTGGATAATGCAAGTAGTCAATGCAATCAGAAACCTATAAAGATTTTTTTTGAAACATTTTTACAACCCGTCACCCTGGTGAAAGTTAAAATGAAAGTTACGTTTTCTAGTATGACATCCGTACCTCAATCGCATAATGGAGGACTTTCGCTGCCGGATGAATTTGCAAATTTTCCATAGGCTTTATCTTTGGAGTAGTCCATCCTGTTGCCTTGTCCCACTCTACGCTGAACATATGATCACTAAATGTCCTCCCGAAGATAAGATTTCCTACATCCGGTTTTGGCTGCAGTTTAAATGGCGGGGTCAACGTGATTTCAATCTCGTTTGCGCGAAAGGTTCCGTCTGGGAGGGATGGGTCCACGGCGGGAATCTGGGATTGCTGGGCAGTTTGCGGAGGGGGAACATGCAGTGGCTGGGGAGCAAGTGAGTTGTAGTTTTTGCATAAAATTGTAGCTGACGCTCGAGGCTTGCTTGTACTTCCAAATGGCGCTTGAAACTGGTTTATACCAAAAAAAAAAACAGAATATTTTTTAAAAATATATTCACAAAGAAATGACCATCATTTTATAAATACAGAACTAATTTGATGTAATACCTCTGCTGGAAGTAAGCGTAGCAGCTTAAATGTTCTACTTAAGGACTGGTTCGTCATTTTCATAGACTTTCCTTGTTTCGAATTTACTCTGATTAAAAAACAAAATCAAACCATTCATAAATAGTAATCAGGCCAATGAATTAAAAAAATGAACTTACGTCTTTCACTATTGTCTTTAGTTTTATTTTTAACTGCACAGTGACAGTGAGTAGCATTCAGTATGAAAAACTGAGAAGCACATAACGGTTCTGGACAGTATAAGAGTTTCTCTAAAGCATCAATCGATGGTTTTGACAAGACTGATGAACATGACAGTTTCTTTGGAAGCCTCATACCACCTAATTCTTCTTCTTTTTTTTAAATTATCAAAACTAGCTTGGTTTATCTTGTCAAAAAAGTACACAGAGTAGGAAGAGGTCATCTTTTATGTCAGTAAAGATTATAAAAATGAATGATTATGTACAAAGACCTGATCAGTGACGCTAGTGATAAAAAAACACGCTAATTTTAAATAAATAAAAAAAGTAGATGATGAAATCTCCGCCTTCCGTTTTTTTTTAAAGAATGCCTCGGACTTTATTTTTCATCGATCAAAAGCCTTTGTTCAATTTTTTTTGTTATGCAAGAGGCATTGATGAATATGAAATCAGAATAAAGCTGGTTTATATAATTCTTATGTTATGATATAATACTTGTGAATAGAGTAAAAACAAGTTATGTAAGTGATTGTCCGTATAATTACAAGTTTTATATCAGCGCACGTAACCCATCATCCGATCATTTTTTTTGGATCATTCTGAAGAAAAAAAATTCCAGTTTGGTGGTTCATGTCTAACCGGCCATGATTATTAATTGCAGGCCAAATGGTGACATTAGTTCCCTACTTACATCCTTCCCTATATTCTCCTCATGACGCTGGTTCTTTATCATGAAAAATGTCCAAACAGTTGTCATGGCTTGGTTGTTTCTCCTTCGATAAGCATGTCGTTTTAAAGGGATTTTTCCGTCAACCAGTGGAAAAAAAAATCAGAGTAAATGAACTTTATGAACCCTATGAAACTATAAAGCATGTAATCTTGCTTGACATGACAATTTACTTGAGCAATCAAAGCCAATTATGGTATAAAATCTCCAATGGAAACTTTGCGAGACGCTGTGCAACACGATGATACCCAGTTTTAGCCAATTAATTACTATTCACATATAAAAGTTTGCTTACCAGGTAAAATTGGATCCACAAATTATAGAAATTTGTAAAAAAAAAAATTCAATCACTTGAAACGTATATTTGTCCGTTAGCACTTGTCACAAGATAGCTTCCGCATAACTTTCTTTCGGCTGTGGCAGCCTTTTTTTTTTTTTTTTGTTTCGTTGCACCTCTTAAAAATAAAAGATGCACTTGCCCCTTGTCTCTGAAAAAGGGTATTGCACCGCCTAAAAAATTTTTTTGCCTCCGGAGAATGCACCTTATCCATTCACTCCCATACTTCACTACATATAAAAAACGGACCTTTTTTCCAAACAAAAGCGTAACCTTCGCTCCACGCAACAAACAAACTTTTTTGTTCGAAAAACTATTTTGCAGAGTTGACTATGAAATCCGTTCAGTGGAAAAGTTGATACGAAACTGACAAGAGGTCTTGGCTGGCTATTCGTTGTCATTAAAGGTTTTTTTTTTTTCAGATTTGCTCTGCATTCATAACCTTTTTTTGGTGAGTACGGGAAGGATATCTTTTTATTTTTTTTCTTGGTAACCAACAGGTCATGATAAGTTAAGTGTTTAATGCTTGTAAGAGTAGATTCGTTTGCTTTTTTTTTCATGCAGTCCAGGATGAGCAAGCATCAAGGAAAAACAGGTTATCGTCACAACAACAATTTTTTTTATCAGGTTTTTTCGCTATTCATCAAAGTGAACGTTCCTTTTGAGAGATGAATTATTTCATCAGCCGTTTTTTTTTTCTGAGCAATTGACCAGCATTGAGCAGTTAATTTTTACTGATTCAAAAAAACCTTACTCAATTTGCAGAGATTTTTGCAAAAGAGGAAAGAAAGCATGCAAAACTTTGAGAAAGTTTCGTCATCTAGTGGGTAATAAATGGGGAGGGGGCAATGATGTTCAAGGTTGGTTTGTTTCAAAGTGCCCCAATCGAAGAATGAGGAAAGAAAGATTCAAATATTTCTAGATTATTACTGAGAAATGGCTTATCAACTATATTAAATACATCAATTGAATATCCCCACGGGGGTTTTAATTGGAAAAGGGACTATCTTTATCACACTTTACTGCAGTTTTAAATGAATAAATTATTTTGTTTATAAGTGCATCGTAATTTGGATTCGCCCTGCCGTCACCTTGACGTTGACCAATCTTTTTATTCTGACCATGACCATGCGAATCTTATGCAAAAGCCATTCAGATTTCTAGGCAAGTTTTATCGTTATCCAAAAAAAAAAATGGTTTGATAACCAAGCTGGCAATTATTGCACGTGTACGGATTTCTTAAAAATCAGGATCAAACTAAAAATCTACGGAGTAGTTTGGCTAGACTAGCAAAATTATAGTTTAGAGCAACCGATTTTTCATACTTGTAAATTCAATATTCATATTGGAAATTGCCAAAAACAAAAATTGTTGCTTTTCGGTGAGTTGATGGAAAACTTAGACAAACTTGTTCTTCTTTTCAAGGTTGCATAGCCCTTCCCTCCTAAAAATGCCCAACAAGTTTTGCTTGAACATGATCAACTTTTTTTGATCATCATTCTCTCAGGCCTCAGAAACCGTAGCTATTTATTGCGCTTGAAAGTTTCGTGCAAATCAACAGCGGACTAGTTCAATACACCGATAAAAAAGTTATGCTTAGGAAAATTGTACACTCAATCAATGATATACCCTTGCAGGAACTACCATTTATTTTGTTATTTGCATTGACCACAATTATTTCTCGTTAGTACCCTAACCTAAAGTGACGCAAATACTTGCCCTGACCACTTGTGTGCATAAACAATAATAACTAAGTAATTACGTATATGCATCATGTAATGAAAAATTCCTTTCCTATATCCCTATATCGTTTACCACTTTTTCTATTCTAATCCCTGTTGATACTTTTGTGTAAATTGCATCATTCTTGCAATTTTTGTTTCATGCAACTTTATGCAGTCTGAGGTTTAATGCGATGTGGAATTGCAGTTTTGATTTCTTCCACGCCCCGTGTTTGTTATTTAAGATGAAGAATTCAAAAAAAAAATACTACACGTGTGGGTCATCCTCGTCACCGTCGTCGACAATTCCTTGCTAAACAAGTTGTCAATCATTTTTGTTTTCATGTACCTACCCAACTGAGGAATTCCGACTAAAACTGATTTTCATAGACGGTCTGATACGTCATAATTTTGATGACAAAAAACTTCGTTACAGGAAAATCCCTGCTAAATTAGGGTTTATAATTTGTAACCTTTCGACGATTTTTTTTACATGATCTGATGTGTTTTGTTGTTTTGAACTGAAAATTACCAGAGTTGTTTTATTATGAACTTGTCTGCTGAGTGGAATGTTTCAACTGAAGGGAATCTAGACGGTAATCAAAATGGAAAAAGATAAGACACACGAGTGACCCAGCTATTTCAACTTGAAACATCAGACCATGCTTGTTATGCCAAATAAAAGATGATTCATTTATAACGTCACTCTGATGATTTTATCCATTCAAAGTATATTTTTGTTCATGTTAAATCTTCTTGTGACAAACAGTTAAAAAACACTTGAATGCAATAAATGAAAAGCCAAGCAGTATTGCTGGTTTTTTTTTTTTAAATTGCAACTGGCGTCATTTGGAAACGTTACAGAGTGTAGAAAATTTTTGCATGCAAATACGAAATTTGTATCGTGATTAAAATTGTGAATTATCGACTTTTCCATAGTAGAAAAACGTGTGAATTGATAAGACAAGACGAGTTAAATCTGGAGCAAGGCTGCCATGCTACGACGAGTAACCGTATAATGGACACTCAATGGAACGATCTCGATTCCATTTTTTCAGGTCATCGAACATGAAAAAAAGGATTGTCAGTGATTGGATGAGCGAAATACAATAAAAAAGAGCTTTTTGGAGTTATTAATTCCGAAGTATCAAACAAAAATAGATCATTCATATTTAATTCATATTGAAAACCGATTTGTTCCAGGGAATTCCAGTGGATGCCAAAGGGCTAAGGCTTTTTCATATACTAACGACACTACATAGCGATCTCGGTGAACTTTAAATGAGGCTCTCACTATTGCGCATCTTCCAATTTGAATTTTACGTCAGATATGATGGCTCGAAGATATGCGTACGTTTTGTTTTTGTTTTGAATCATGGCTACGTCGCCATTGACAGAAAAAAATTGTTTGTGCCAACTTACACGAATTGTTAATGGGTTGTCATGGATTAATATTGTTTTTATTATTTGTCAAAATGATAAGCCTACGGTAAAATACGTTAGAGTGTGGTGGATAGGATGGCTATAGGCACGAGTATATAAAAGCCACTTTTTTTTACCTGTTTTTGACCAACATTCCAAAATATGAAAACAGGTTAGCCACCTTGTCATCTTCATGCTAATCTTACACTCGAAGCCACGGTAACTTTTTTCAGACCTGTGATTGGTTCTACTTGGTGGTGTGAAGGGAAACTAACCAATCATAGCCGGATTGTTTAGATTTACAAACACAACAATTAGTTGAACGTGCGTGTCATAACTCTTTCAGAGTCTGTGTTTACACTAAACTCGGTGACGAGGATGATGGATCTCATGTTAAAGACCTTTTTCCTCTACGACCCTATACAAAAAATTATGGTAGAAGGAAGTTGAATGCCAGAAGACATGCTTGGATAGCTCCACTGGAATTACGATTAAAATATAGCCCGTGATTGCAAATGTAGCATAGGATGTCTGATAACGTGTCCACGCGCAATAGTTGACTAACGACATCAATTGAATTACGAACAAACATTAAAACTTATATCGTGAAGAAAAGTGGAATCAACAATTAAAGCTTCATCTTACCTGGTCGACGCAGCCCCAATAACCCTTTGTTATACATTCTTGTGCATTAAAACTTTCGAACCAATCGTTTCTCAGCTAATATTATTTCTTATCAAATTGTTTATTCATGTATCGTGTTCTTTTTTTTTCTTTTCATTGTATCGTGATCAACATACCAATACCATAACCAAAAAATCCTTATCTTAAACCCGACGATAAGCCATCTTTTTTATTGTTAAAAAGTCATCTTATTTATGTAGTACAACAATCCCTTGTTTCGTGTCTTTAGTTGCTTGTTTTCGGGACACTGCCGACTTAATTATTTTCGGACACTTAATTTTAAAATGTCATCAAATTTAGCCGTGTTTAGTCTACAAGCGAAACAAAAAACACAAAAAATGACATGAAAGTAACATGAATAAACAACAACACACACCGTCGTGTATATATTTTTTGGGTATGTATACAAATACCAGCCAAAATGCATTTATAAAATTCGTTCAGTATAATTAAAAATGATGACTCGTCTATAAATTAATATTTAGTTACGGACTAGACAAAAAAACAATATTCAGCGCTAACTAAAACAACTCATACTAGTTGAATATGATTACTACTGTGATATGACATGGGCCACTTCGTTTTTTTTTCACCAACCAAAAATCTCATTTACATTTTATTTTTATTCCTTAATGTTTCTAAACGTACTTACAAGGTTTAAACTAGTGCTCCAGTCGTATTTTTTTTTGTAAATCAAGTTGTTTTACTGTATTTTAAAGTAGGAAATAGGCACTGGAAATAGTTCCACACGTAACAAGTTAATAAACTTCAAATGACACATTCGCACACACCAACACTCTTGTTTTTTATGCTAGAAAATTTGACAAAAGGTGAGGGAAGGAGTTTCAAAATTTTTTCTTCGAAGATTGATTTTCATTTTGAGCTGCTTTTTTCGTACATCAACAATCACAACGCTAAACATTCTTTAAATAACAAAATTTAACAATAAAACAAAGAATCTTAACACAACCAAAAAAAGAAACCGTGAAAATCTACATAGATCGTTTTTCTTAGAAAAAAAGAGTGGTGTATACAAAGTTTCTAACAAAAAATTCCTTAAACCAAGTAGTTAGCTGTTCACTAAGGTAAATGATTACAAAATTTGGTAATGAATTTCATAATACAGATGTGGTTTATTTTTGTAAATTAGATTTTAGGTTTAGATTAAAACTGCACGTGGGAGAATAGAAGAAAAAAATGACTGAGTTTAAATGCAAGTGCATCCGAAAATAACGATCCAACCTATAAATAGAAGCGAAAAACATTTAAATGATAAAGTTGTGCTCTTTCTTTGAAGGAATGGGGAATAAGTTGTTGACCTACCAACATGATCGTATTAATCACGCCGAGTTCTGCGCTTTTTGAGTTGACTATTTTCCCTCGACTCTTGTTTTTCTTCGATGACTTCATCGACGACTTCTTCGTCGCCGTCTACTTCACCGTCCTCACCTTCTTCCTCTTCCTCTTCCTCGTCGCCTTCGTCCTTGTTTGTCTGCACCCAACCTTCATCATCCTCCTCCTCAGCTTCACCTTCATCCCCCTGAATAACCTCCTCGTCCTTTTCGAGATCATCTTTACTCACAGCTCCATTCTTTTTAGTCTGCGGGAGTTTGACTTCTTTTTTTACAACTTGTTCAGGTTCATCCTCGTCTTCTTCTTGGACTTCAGTTGGCAGTTCAGAACCCGCACTTTTTTTGTCGGTTCCGCCGCACCAAAAAGCAATGATAAGCACCACAGGCAAGCCAATCACAAGCGTGTACACCGCATACAACCATGGGTGTTTGTTGGAATAGTTAATGATTCGTTCAACTACTCCACGGGAATCTCGCTCCAGCGCTCTCATCTTTACCTGATACGTTTCTTCCGTCCATCTGTCTACAACATCGGGATTATCGGCAACTATGAAATTGTCCCAGAGTACATTTTCAGTCATTGTCCAGATTTCTAAGCCAACGGCGCCAATCGGAGTCATTTTGAAGGGTTCTTTGTCTTCAAAGTAGTCAGGGTTTGGAATCATTCTTCTCGACCATTTTCCTTTGTAGTTTGGATTGTCAACAAGAGGGGGATTCCATTTTCCCTTAAAGTTTGGATTCTCAACGAGTGGAGGTGTCCATGGTCCGCATCCAACTGCTTCCTCACAATTTGGATTGGGAATTAGTGGGGGCTCCCAAGTTCCGTCCATGCTTTCATCCCAATCTTCAGGCTGGACAGCTGCAGGATCTGGAATAGTTTCAGGTTCATCTTCTAACCAGCCAGACGGCAGCTTTGCATCTGGATCAGGAATTTTCGGAGGCTCATCTTCATTCCAATCTGCAGGTTTAGCAGCGTTTTTATCCGGAATCTTTTCCCGTTCATCCCAATCTTCTGGTTTAGAGTCGTTTGGATCTTCAATCTCCAGTGGAGGATTTACAGAAGGTTCCATGTCTTCAAGTAAATTCCCGCTGTTTATCAATGCGCCATCCACATACACTTCGAATCGGTTTGTAGGTCGTAATATCAGTCTATACAAATGTGGTTTCTTGTCCGTAAAAGTTTCCTCCAATCGGTTGCTCGGGCGTTTCGCATGTTTCTCAGAATAGCCTCCGTTCAGAGGATGTTTATGGCGGAAAATGAAGTGAAGCTTGATGTCACTACCACACTTGTCCGGTCCAAACATAATTGTGTACGGCGTCTTATCATGAAATCCAGCAAGATTGAGTGGCTCCTTGGATGCTTGACTTAACAACTTGATATAGGCCCCACCACAGTCCATCCCATTCTGAAAGGTAACCTCATACTGAACCACCAGCGGTTTCGTCGTAAACTCAAACGGTCTGGAGAGGGGGGCAGAGATAGCAGCATGAGCCGCCTTGGTCCTTAAAATAAGGGCCCTGTCGTTGGGAAAAATCCTCCTTTCAGGCAAATCAAAGTCCCAAATCCCAGAGTACTTGAACACCGAGTCCGACGAAGACTTTGTCGCCTGAGACGGAATCCACCTTGTTTTTGCTTGAGCCGCAGAGTCAAAAGTTTCCGACAAGTAAACCGACTTTGCATCCGACGGAACTGGAGTTTTGTACTCGATCTCGTAATCATCCAACTTCTGAAGTTTCAATCATAAAAAAATTACACCAACCAATTAAACGAAACCATAAAATCCTCTAGTTTAATCTCCACTAGACTTGAAACTTTTAATAATCAACTTGCCATAGTCACCACGTCGTCATCTTGAACAGTCGCTTCGTCATCGTCCAACAAGTCATCATCCCCCACCTTTTTGTCAGGAACCTTTTTCACCTCCGGAGATCCTCGGGATGATGCCTCACTCAAAACAACCAGCACCAACATCACCCACAACACCCTCGACCTCGACCCCATCTCCTCCCCCGATAATTTCTCACCTCTTTTTTCTTAAAAATGTGTATTTTTAAAATCTTCTCACAATCAAAACTCTTCCAATCAACTTATTTTTTTTTCTCCTCGCACAACTCGTCAGAGACAGACAAGAGAAAAAACGGAATAAAAACCCTTCTTCTTTTTTTTTATACTTCGTACGTGTACACACGACACTGGTGTTGGTCCTCTGAAAAAAACCTGAATGGGGTTGTCTCTTCCAAATAAACAAACCCGTCAATGGTCTCCCGGTCGCTTATTCCCAAAAAAAATGGTAGTGTCTGCGAAGCATGGATGCCTCCTTCGATCGGAATGGAAAATGCTGGAGACAGGAAATCGTGTGCCGGTCTCTCCTACACCCAGACGACAAACAGCAATGTTATTTCTTTCTTTCTTTTTTTTAACACGGAAAGGTTGAGATGACCAAGCTCCGCCCCTTTTTTCGCTAACACGAACAGTCTTACTCACATTTTTGGAGAGCTTACTCACATTTTAGTAGCTCTACTCTTGTTTGCTACGTAAGGGGCTGTTCAGACCCCGCAGTAGTCTGCTTATTGACGTGAAAAAAAGGTTATCAAGCGAGAAAATGAGGCCTAGACGTACGTTTTTTACGGATAGCCCCAAATCGGTATCTCTCCTATGCAGTATAAACAAAAATACAGAGAAAAAGGTTTAAGTCTTCTGTGACAACACACAACTGAGAGAGGAAGTAAACACGGGATGGGCTATTGTCTTGTTTACTTTAATTGCTAATTTAAGTGACATTCTGAATGGTGACAACATTGGGGTTTTGTGAAGAAGGCTTTAACTGCGGACTGGAGAAATTAAACAGGTGACAGTTTTGTGTCGAGGGGGAAGGGGAGTTGAAAACGAAAAAACCAAATATATTATATATTTTCTTGGATGATGGTCTAACTCAGGTCTAAACAAAAACCTGCGTGTTAGTTTAGGAAATAAAAATTAGCAGTGGAGAAAGTAGCGTTAAATTATTAAGATGAGTATAGAGAAAGTAAGCCTGCCGGACGCGTTAAGTAACGTGGACGTGTTAGACGAACTCCCACTTCCTGACCACCAGCCATGCATTGAGGCGCAACCTTGCTCGATAGTCTACCAGGCTAACTTTGACACCAATTTTGAAGACAGGAATGGTTTTGTCACGGGCATTGCCAAGTATATTGAAGAGGCTACTGTTCATGCAGCATTGGTAAGTGATTGGGTTCAAGATAAGATAAGGGAAAAATAGACGATTAAGGGATGGTTAAATAAATTTGTGGTTATTTGGTTTTATAGAATGAGTTGTTAGAAGAAGGACAAGAACATGCGGTGATGTTATACACATGGAGGTGTTGCTCGAGAGCGATCCCTCAGCCGAAGTCGAATGAACAGCCAAACCGTGTTGAGATTTACGAGAAAACTGTGGAGGTTCTTGCTCCAGAGGTTAACAAACTGTTAAACTTCATGAGATTCCAGCGGACAGCAATCGAGCGGTTTTGTACTGAAGTTAAACGTCTTTGTCATCATGAGAAACGCAAGGATTTTGTCTCGGAAGCTTATCTACTTACGCTCGGCAAGTTCATAAACATGTTTGCCATTCTGGATGAGTTGAAGAACATGAAGAGCTCGGTTAAAAACGACTATTCAACTTACCGTCGGGCTGCGCAGTTCCTAAAAGTGATGAGTGACTCGCAGGCCCTTCAAGAATCCCAAAATTTGAGTATGTTTTTAGCAACTCAGAACAAAATCAGAGACAACTTGAAGGAAACCTTGGAGAAAATTCAAAACTACGAAGATCTCCTCGCCGACGTTGTCAATATCTGTTTACAAATGTTTGAGTCTAAAATGTACTTAACGCCGACGGAAAAGCACATGTTGGTTAAGGTGATAGGATTTGCCCTGTATCTGATTGATACTCAAAACTGTAACATTTACAAGCTGGACCAGAAGAAGAAAATACCACTTCACAAGATTGACAGGATATTCAAAAATCTGGAAGTGGTTCCTCTCTTCGGAGACATGCAGATTGCCCCGTTTAACTATGTGAAAAGAAGTAAATTATTTGACCCGAGTAAATGGCCACTGTGCAGTGCAACTGGAACGCTCAGTCCCCAGGCAGACCTGAACAAGTACCTGCCACAGATTAGAGAAGACCATATAAAATACATTAGCGAGCTGGCACGTTACTCTAATGAAGTAACA